>APFE030264077.1:5129-32991 GCA_000404065.3 Pinus taeda
ATTACAAGTTATTTAATTGGTTGAGTTAACAAGTGGAAAAACTCTACATGTGAACTATGAGATTTTTCCAATGGTTTTAAGATGCGAGATGACCATATTGACCTAGTTTTCAATGATCGTTTTCGACATCTCTGCTCTTTGACTACTTGTTAAATCCCTATTTACATAATTGATTTCTGTAAAAGAGTCAATTTCAATTTCAAATTTAAATTTCTATTTTTTATTTTATTTCTATGTGCACTTACCCTTCATAAATTAAAATGGAAAAATACAATTATGTAAATTTCTCCTCGTATAGGTTACTGTAAAACCCCATTTTCTCATACAATTTCAGTTGTATTCAAAATATAAGGCATTGATTTTAACGTAAATGTTGATTTCTAAGACTTTGCCACATGTACGTGTTAATTTATATTTTTATTGTATTCAATGTCAATTTCAAATTCAAATATCTGTTTCTATTTCTATTTCTTATTTTATTTTTGTCTCCATTAACACATTGGAAATTGAAATAGAAATATCTAGAGACAAATTATTGAGTACATAGATGACCACAAGTTATTTAATTGTTTGAGTTAACAAGTGCAAAAACTCTACATGTGAACTATGAGAATTGTCCAATTGTTTCGAGGTGCGAGATGACCATAACGACCTAGATTTCAATGATCATTTTCGACATGTTTGCTCTCTGACTACTTGTTAACTCCCTTTTTACATAATTGATTTCAGTAAAAGAGTCAATTTAAATTTTAAATTTAAATTTCGATTTTTTATTTTTATTTGTATCTCCATTTACACTTCATAAATTAAAATGGAAAAATACAATTATGTAAATTTCTCTTCGTATAGGTTACTGCAAAACCCCATTTTCTCATACTATTTAAGTTCTATTTAAAATCTAAGGCATTGATTTTAATGTACATTTCAATTTTTAAGACGCTGCCCACATGTACATGTTAATTTATATTTATATTCTATTCAATGTCAATTTCAATTTCAAATTTCTATTTGTATTTCTAGTTCTTATTTTATTTCTATCTCCATTAACACATTAGAAAGTGAAATAGAAACATCGAGGCAGAAAATTACTGAGTACATAGATGATCAAAAGTTATCTAATTGGTTGAGTTAACAAGTGGAAAAACTCTACATGTGAACTACGAGATTTGTCCAACGATTCTGAGGTGCGAGATGACCATAATGACTTAGTTTTCACTAAACGTCTTCGACATGTCTACTCTTAGACTTCTTCTTAACTCCCTTTTTACATAATTGGTTTCGGTAAGACTCAATTTCAATTTCAAATTTAAATTCCTATTTTTTATTTTCTTTCTATCTCTATTTACACTTCATAAATTAAAATAGAAAAATAAAATTATGTAAATTTTTCCCGTATATGTTATTGCAAAACCCCATTTTCTTGTACTATATCAGTTCTATTCAAAATCTTAGGCTTTTATTTTAAAGTACATGTCAATTTCTATTTTCCCACATGTACGTGATAATTTATATTGATATTGTATTCAATGCCAATTCGAATTTCAAATTTTTGTTTCTATTTCTATTTCTTATTTTATTTCTATCTCCATTAACACATTAGAAATTTAAATAGAAACATTTAGACATACAATTACTGAGTCCATAGAGGACTACAAGTTATTTAATTGGCTAACTTAACAAGTGGAAAAACTCTACATGTGAACTACGAGATTTGTCCAACGGCTCTGAGGTGCGAGATGACCACAACGACCTAGTTTTCAATGATTGTTTTCGACATGTCTGCTCTTTGACTACTTGTTACTCCCTTTTTACATAACTGATTTAGGTAAAAGTGTCAATTTCAATTTCAAATTTAAATTTCTATTTTTTATTTTATTTCTATCTCGATTTACACTTCATAAATTAAAATGGAAAAATACAATTATGTAAATTTTTCCTCATATAAGTTACTACAAAACCCCATTCTTGTACTATTTCAGTTCTATTCAAAATCTAAGGCATTGATTTTAACGTACATGTTAGTTTCTAAGACACTACCTACATGTCCGTGTTAATTTATATTTATATTGTATTGAATGTCAATTTCAATTTCAAATTTCTATTTCTATTTCTATTTTTTATTTTATTTCTATCTCCATTAACACATTAGAAATTGAAATAGAAACATCTAGACATACAATTACTGAGTACATATATGATCACAAGTTATTTAATTGGTTGAGTTAACAAGTGGAAAGACTCTACATGTTTACAAGATTTGTCCATTGGTTCCAAGGTGTAAGATGGCCATAATGACCTAGTTTTCAATAATCGTTTTCGACATGCCTTCGCTTTGACTGCTTGTTAACTCCCTTTTAACATAATTGATTTCGGTAAAAAAACTCAATTTAAATTTCAAGTTTAAATTTATATTTTTTTATTTTATTTCTATCTCCATTTATTCTTCATAAATTAAAATGGAAAAATAAAATTATGTAATTTTATCCTCGTATAGGTTACTGCAAAACCCCATTTTCACATACTGTTTTAGTTTTATTCAAAATCTAAGTCATTGATTTAACATACATGTCAATTTCTATGACATTGCCCACATGTACATGTTAATTTATATTTATATTCTATTTAATGACAATTTCAATTTCTATTTTTTGTTTCTATTTCTATTTCTTATTTTATTTCTATCTCCATTAACGCAATAGAAATTGAGATAGAAACATCTATACATACAATTACTGAGTACATAGATGATCACAAGTTATTTAATTGGTTGGATTAACAACTAGAAAAACTCTACATGTGAACTACGAGATTTGTTCAATGGTTCCGAGGTGCGAGATGAACATAACGACCTAGATTTCAAGGATCCTTTTCAACATGTTTGCTCATTGACTACTTGTTAACTCCCTTTTTACATAATCGACTTTGGTGAAAGACTCAATTTCAATTTCAAATTTAAATTTCTATTTTAAATTTTTTCTCTCCATTTACACTTCATAAATTAAAATGGAAAAATACAATTATGTATGCGTTAATTTATCTTCATATTCTATTGAGTGTCAATTTCAATTTCAAATTTCTGCTTCTATTTCTATTTCTTATTTTATTTCTATCTCTGTTAACACATTAGAAAGTGAAATAGAAACATCTAGGCAGACAATTATTGAGTACATAGATGACCACAAATTATCTAGCTGGTTGAGTTAACAAGTGGAAAAAGTCTACATGTGAATTACGAGATTTGTCCAACGGTTGATAGGTGCGAGATGACCATAATGACCTAGTTTTCAATGATCGTTTTCAATATTTCTGCTCTTTGAATACTTGTTAACTTCCTTTTTACATAATTGATTTCGGTAAAAGAGTCAATTTCAAATTTAAATTTGTATTTTTTTATTACTATCTCCAATTACACCTCATCAATTAAAATGGAAAAATACAATTATGTAAATTTCTCTTCGTATAAGTCACTTCCAAACCCCATTATCTCATATTATTTCAGTTCTATTCAAAATTTGAGGCATTGATTTTAACTGTACATGTCAATTTCTATGACGCAACGCATATGTACGTGTTAATTTATATTTATATTCTATTCAATGTAAATTTCAATTTCAACTGTCTCTTTCTCTTTCTATTTCTTATTTTATTTCTATCTCCATTAAAACATTAGAAAGTGAAATAGAAACATGTAGGAAGACAATTACTGAGTACATAGATGTTCACAAGTTATCGAATTGGTTGAGTTAACAAGTGGAAGAACTCTACATGTGAAGTATGAGATTTTTCCAAAGGTTCTGAGGTGCGAGATAACCATAACAACCTAGTTTTCAATGAACTTTTTTGACATGTCTGCTCTTTGACTACTTGTTAACTCCCTTTTTACATAATTGATTTCGGTAAAAGAGTCAATTTCAATTCCAAATTTAAATTTTTTGTTTTTTATTTTATTTCTATCTCTAATTACACTTCATAAATTAAAATGGAAAAATACAATTATGTAAATTTCTCCTCGTACAGATTATTGCAAAACCCCATTTTCTCATACTATTTCTGTTCTATTCAAAATCCGAGGAATTGATTTTAACGTACATAACAATTTCTAAGACATTTCCTACATGTACGTGTTAATTTATATTTATATTCTATCCAATGTTAATTTCAATTTCAAATTTTGTCTCTATTTCTACTTCTTGTTTTATTTCTATCTCTATTAACACATTAGAAATTGAGATACAAACATCTAGACATGCAATCACTGAATACATAGATGATCACAAATTATTTGATTGGTCTAGCTAACAAGTGGAGAAACTCTACATGTGAACTACGAGATTTCTCCAACGGTTCCTAGGTTGGAGATGACCATAACGACCTAGTTTTCAATGATCGTTTTCGACATGTTTTCTCTATGACTACTTGTTAACTCCCTTTTTACAGAATTGATTTCGGTAAACGAGTCAATTTCAATTTCAAATTTAAATTTCTATTTTTTATTTTATTTATATCTCCATTTTCACTTCATAAAATAAAATTTAAAAATACAATTATGTAAATTTCTCCTCGTATAGGTTATTAGAAAACCCCATTTTTTCATACTATTTTAGTTTTATTAGAAATCTAAGGCATTGATTTTAACGTACTTGTCAATTTCTAAGCCATTGCCTACATGTATCTGTTAATTTATATTTATATTCTATTCAATGTCAAACTTTTGTTTTTATTTCTAATTGTTATTTTATTTCTATCTCCATTAACACAGTTGAAATTCAAATAGAAACATCTGGACATACAATTAATGAGTACATAGATGATCACAATTTATTTGATTGATTGGGTTAAGAAGTGGAAAAACTCTACACGTGAACTATGAGATTTGTCCAGTTGTTCTGAGGTGCGAGATGACAATAATGACTTAATTTTCAATGATCGTTTTCGACATGTTTGCTCTTTGACTACTTGTTAACTCCCATTTTACATAATTGATTTCGGTAAAAGCGTCAGTTTCAATTTCAAATTTAAATTTCTATATTCTATTTTATTTTTATCTCCATTTACACTTCATAAATTAAAATGGAAAAATATAGTTATGTAAATTTCTTCTCTTATAGGTTACCACAAAACCCCATTTTCTCATACTATTTCAGTTCTATTCTAAATCTAAGGAATTGATTTTAACATACATGTCAATTTCTAAGAGATTTCCTACATGTACGTGTTAATTTATATTTATATTTTATTCAATGTCAATTTCAATTTCAAATTTTTGTTTCTATTTCTATTGCTTATTTTATTTTTATCTCCATTAACACATTAGAAGAAATAGAAACATCTAGACATACAATTACTGAGTACATAGATGATCACAAGTTATTTAATTCGTTGAGTTAACAAGTGGAAAAACTCTACATATGAACTATGAGATTTGTCCAACGGTTCCGAGGTGCGAGGTGACAATAACGACCTAGTTTTCAATAATCGTTTTCTACATGTTTTCTCTTTGACTACTTGTTAAACTCTCTTTTTACCTAATTGATTTCGGTTAAAGAGTCAATTTCAACTTCAAATTTAAGTTTCTATTTTTTATTTTATTTCTATTTACATTTGCACTGTACATTTTCACTTCCTAAATTAAAATGGAAAAAAAATTATGTAAATTTCTCCTCCTATAAGTCACCGCAAAATCCAATTTTCTCATACTATTTCAGCTCTATTCAAAATCTCAGGCATTGATTTTAAAGTACATGTAAATTTCTAAGACATTGCCCATATGTACGTGTTAATTTATACTTATATTGTATTCAATGTCAATTTCAATTTCAAATTTCTGTTTCTATTATTATTTCTTATTTTATTTTTGTCCCCATTAACACATTAGAAATTGAAATAGAAACATCTAGACATACAATTACTGAGTACATAGATGACCACAAGTTATTTAATTGGTTGAGTGATGCAGGAGCATCCAGCTCTGAGGAGACTTAAAAGGCTGACAGTCTCATGAAGAACTTAGAACAAATTGTCGTTTATTTTAACTGGACAAGTGTTAGGCTTGTCGGTAATGTGACTTTACTTTTACTTAGTTTATTTTGTTTATCTGTCTGTAGGTTGAGAGAACTTAGGAGTTGTAGGGGAATACTATTGCAGTTATTTAGTAAACTGATAACAGGACAAAATAATTAATTAGTTCTTTACAAGTTACAGTAGTTAGAATTAGTTTCAGAACTGACAAAAACAGTTGTTTTCTGTTAAGCCAGTTTTTTCAAGAACAGTTCAGGACATTAGATTAAAAGCAGGAAGGACATCATTGTACGGGCTCTCTCTCCCCCGAAAAAGAAATAGAGAAAAACACAGTCATCTTTTGTTCATCAGAAATTAATGTTCATTTTATTTCTTTCATTACTGTAAAGACGAATAACAAAATTATTCTCTGTCACTGTAATTCCAAATGTCGAGTATTCTTTTATTACTGTAAGCTTGCCATTGTATATGAAATGTGCTAACAGAAACAAATAGTAAAGGAGTAAACAGATAAAAAGCGAGCCAAGTACAGGCGAATGACACCAGTGTCGATTCGAGCTACGAACCAGGAACGAGGAAACAGCGAAGGGTTCCAAGAGTAACCCACAGACAAGAGCATACATTCGACATCGAAATAACTACAGGTAATTCGAAGATTCAACAAACCCTCACAACCAAATGCATGAGTAGGCAAATACAGAAATAGAACGAATATACATTGTAGATTATTTCATACACCTATTGTTATCAAATACGAAAGAGCAGAGGGTTCGTATTTTCATACATTTATTGTTATCAAATACATAAGAGCAGAGGATTCGAATTTACTGTTAAGAAGAATCCTTTATATATTAAAAAAGAACAGAGCATAGACAGTACAGGCAGAGTTTCACTGTCTAAATGAAGTCACATATTAACATATACAACCGAGCCATTAAAATAAGAACAGTCAGCACAAGAGGCCGAGGGTTTGTGGCGCCTGAGCGCGAAGCGACAGAAGGAGGGCTCGAATTGTCGAGAAGCCCTCTCACAGACACAGATAGAATACTCAGACTCATATGACCATCTTCCTAAACTGAAGAACCGAGCAGTAGAGTTATCAGAGAAAACGATAACGAAACGACTAACACCCGAAGAGGGTTTCTTAACAATAGACCGTTGAGAGCAAGAATCAATAACCGAGAGGGACATCACCTCCACAGGATTGGACTTTCCAACTACAGAACCTATAAAACTTACAACACTGACAGTAAACACATAGCCTATGAAATAGAACAGAGCTACCCGTGACCGGAGCGTTGGAGCCATCAACAGGACTGTAGAGCGACGCTAGCCATAGAGCCAACACAGGTGAATGCCTGTCAACAAAACAAACCAGACAGTGTTAAAGCCGAAAGAACATTCATGAGCCGTGGAATGAAATAAGGAATAAGTAAGGGTTCGAGAAAGGATTACCCGTGAGCGAGAGTGGAGTCCAAGATAACCAGAGAACGACCATTAGCTGTTGTCAGTGGCGGTAAGGTGTTAGAAACGAAACCAAATGAAACCTAGGTCGTATATCATGGAGAGGAGTCTTACCTTGTAACCAAGAGGAGCGTTGGAGTATGGAGCGAGCCTACCATTAGAAACAAAAACCAGTCAATCACCTTAAAGCACAGACAGCGTGAGCGCGGATCCAAAACACCACAAGTTGTGCCAATAGTTCAATATCAACATCGTTTAACAAGAAGAGTAACGTTACAGGCCTTTAAGGCACTTACCCACAGCCATAAAGAACCAATAAATCACAGTTAAGTCGCCATTGATCAACAGGAACAGAAACTCGAGGGTTTCTACAGTCGCAGACAGAGTCTCCCCAGGCAGAGGCAGTGTAAGAATGGGAAGGTAAAGCGCGGGTAACGTGAACAAAAGGCGGAGCAACCGGCAGGTGTGGTGCTACAACCGGAAGTCCCAGGATAAACCCTAAACCCAGACCACGAGATATCGTACTAGTGAATTAAGTCAGCATTAAAGTTCGTTCCGGATGTGGCAGAAATCAAGACAGGTGTAAGCAAATGGCGGGAGCCACCATTGAGTTAACAAGTTGAAAAAATCTACATGTGAACTACGAGATTTGTGCAACGGTTCTGAGGTGTGCGAGGACCATAACGACGTAGTTTTCAATGAATGTTTTCGACATGTCTGCTCTTTGACTACTTGTTAACTCCCTTTTGATATAATTGATTTCGGTAAAAGAGTCAATTTCAATTTCAAATTTAAATTTCTATTTTTTATTTTATTTCAATCTCTAGTTAAACTTCATAAATTAAGATGGAAAAATACAATTATGTAAATTTCTCCTCATATAGGTTACTGCAAAATGCCATTTACTCATACTATTTTAGTCCTATTCAAAATCTAAGGCATTGATTTTAAAGTACATGTCAATTTCCAAGACATTGCCTACATGTACATGTTAATTTATATTTATATTCTGTTTAATGTCAATTTCAATTTCAAATTTTTGTTTCTATTTCTATTTCTTATTTTATTTCTATCTCCATTAACATATTAGAAATTGAAATAGAAACATATAGACGTACAATTATTGAGTACATAGACGATCACACGTTATTTAATTGGTTGAGTTAACCAGTAGAAAAATAGTACATGCGAACTACAATATTTTTCCAACGGTTCCGAGGTGCGAGATGACCATAATGACCTAGTTTTCAATGATCACTTTCGACATGTCTGCTATTTGACTACTTATTAACTCCCTTTTTACATAATTGATTTCGGTAAGAGAGTCAATTTCAATTTCAAATTTATATTTATATTTCTCCATTTACACTTCACAAATTAAAATGGAAAAATAAAATTAAGTAAATTTCTCCTCGTATAGGTTACTACAAAACCCCATTTTCTCATACTCTTTCAATTCAATTTAAAATATGAGGCATTGATTTTAAAGTACATGTCAATTTATAAGACATTGCTCACATGCACGTGTTAATTTATATTTATATTGTATTCAATGTCAATTTCAATTTCAAATTTTTGTTTCTATTTCCATTTCTTATTTTATTTCTATCTCCATTAACACCTTAGAAATTGAAATAGAAACATCTAGACATACAATTACTGAGTACATAGATGACCACAAGTTATTTAATTGGTTGAGTTAACAAGTGGAAAAACTCTATATGTGAACTACGAGATTTGTCCAATGGTTCCGACGTGCGAGATGACCATAACGACATAGTTTTCAATGATCGTTTTCAACATGTCTGCTCTTTGACTACTTGTTAACTCTGTTTACATAAATGATTTCTGTAAAAGAGTCAATTTCAATTTCAAATCTAAATATCTATTTTTTATTTTATTTCTATCTCTAGTTAAACTTCATAGATTAAAATGGAAAAATACAATTATGTAAATTTATGCTCATATAGGGTACTGCAAAACCCCATTTTCTCATACTATTTCAGTTCTATTCAAAATTTGAGGCATTTATTTTAACGTACATGTCAATTTCTAAGACGCTACCCACATGTATATGTTAATTTATATTTATATTCTATTTAATTTCAATTTCAATTTCAAATTTCTATTTCTATTTCTATTTCTTATTTTATTTCTATCTCCATTAACACATTAGAAAGTGAAATAGAAACATCTAGGAAAACAATTACTGAGTACATAGATGATCACAAGCTATCTAATTGGTTGAGTTAACAAGTGGAAAGTCTCTACATGTGAACTACAAGATTTGTCCAACAGTTCCGAGGTGTGAGATGACCATAATGACCTAGTTTTCAATGAATGTTTTTGACATGTCTGCTCTTTGACTACTTATTAACTCCCTTTTTACATAATTGATTTCGGTAAAAGAGTCAATTTCAATTTCAAATTTAAATTGCTTTTATTCATTTTATTTCTATCTCCAATTACTCTTCATAAATTAAAATGGAAAAATACAATGATGTAAATTTCTCCTCGTATAGGTTACTGCAAAAACCCCATTTTCTCATACTATTCTGTTCTATTCAAAATTTGAGGCATTGATTTTAACATACATGTCAATTTCTAAGACATTTCCTACATGTACGTGTTAATTTAAATTTCTGTTCTATTCAATGTGAATTTCAATTTCAAAATTTTGTTCCTATTTCTATTTCTTATTTTATTTCTATCTCCATTAACACATTAGAAATTGAAATAGAAACATCTAGACATACAATTACTGAGTACATCGATGATCACAAGTTATTTAATTTGTTTAGTTAACAAGTGGAAAAACTCTACATGTGAACTACGAGATTTGTCCAACAATTCTGAGGTGCAAGATGACCATAACAACCTAGTTTTCAATAATCATTTTTGACATGTCTGCTCTCTTTGACTACTTGTTAACTCCCTTTCTACCTAACGGGTTTCAATAAAACAGTCCATTTCAATTTCAAATCTAAATTTCTATTTTTTTTGTTATTCTATTTCTATCCGCATTTACACTTCATAAATTAAAATGGAAAAATAAAATTATGTAAATTTCTCCTCGTATAGGTTACTACAAACCCCATCTTCTCATACTATTTCAGTTTTATTCAATATCTGAGGCATTGATTTTAACGTACATGTCAATTTCTAAGACACTGCCTACCTCTACGTGTTAATTTATATTTATATTCTATTCAATGTCGATTTCAATTTCAAATTTCTATCTCTATTTCTATTTCTTATTTTATTTCTATCTTCATTAACACATTAGAAATTGAAATAGAAACATCTAGACAGACAATTACTGAGTACATAGAAGACACAATTTATTTAATTGGTTGGGTTAACAGGTGGAAAAACTCTACATGTGAACTACGATATTGGTTGGGTTAACACATTTTCTCCACACAATTCTTATTTTATTTCTTTTTTTTTTTTCAGGAGAAAAGGTAGTATATAACTTATTATAACAAAAAAGATAAACTGTACATTATGTAGAAATTGACTATATATTCTGTCCATTAGGTGCATTGCCAGGAAGATAGAAACTTACAAAAATAAACACCTGAGAGTTTTTTCCAGGATATACATTTTTCTGTAGATTGATCATAGATTCATAATGATATTCAAGGAATAATATAAGTAGAAAAACAAAATACCTTGCCATGAGAAAAAGACTCGAGATCTTGAAGCATACCAGATTTTTGGCGACACTATATGCCCGACATTGTCAAGGGATGGAAATAGTATGTAATGGAATCTACAAGGATGCTCAGATGCCACATACCGCATGTAGATTACAAACCTTTTTTTGATAGTTCATCCGCCTCCTCGTTTTGCAAATGCTTTATGTGTGAGATAGGGAAGAGAGAGGGCTTCCATAGTGCTGCAATTCTGTTCATCCATCCAGAGAGGCTATCATTTTTTATAGATTATTTTCCAATCACATGATCTATGATGATTTTGGAGTCACCATATATTTGGATTGGGCGAATATCCAAAAAAGTGCAGAAAATGAGGAGACTTTGGAGAGCCATGGCCTCAGCTTTGTTGTTAGTCCCCAGTCCACTGTTCCAATAGATATAATACTGCAGGTCCTTTGTAATGTAAATGTATACACTGCAAGCACAAATGCCATCTTTTGATGCACCATCGAAATGAGCCCGAGGGATGGAGAACTGTAGAGTTGCCGAGGAAGAATGCTGAGACTGTATTTGATGGGGAGTATTAGGAAGGATTGGTAAATAAAAGGGGATAATTTTGTCATATAAATGCCCAAATTCCTCCTTGCCATTTTGAAAAATTCTTTTGTTTCTCCACTTCCAGACAAACTAGAAAATAATGAGTAGAATAGGCCTCCAGTCAATTTTCTGGGAACTCCACCATTGAAGAGCATCCATTATAGAGGAGTGTGATTTTACAGAAAAACCGAAATGTGAAGCCAAACGATTCCATATGATCTGTGTGTTATGGCAATTGAGAAAAATATGCATGTTGTCTTTTGATTCTGAAAGATAGATTGAGCATATGGTTGGCCCGTGCCAGTTCCTTTTCTGTAGATTAGTCCATGTGATATTTTTATCATGAAATACTAACCATGAAAACAGAATAATTTTTAGTGGACAACCTGTTTTACATAAATTATTGGGAAATATTTTCCGGGAGATTTCCATTAAATTTTCATTCATGGAGAGATATATGTCCTTGACTAATACATTGGACCTTCCTTCCTTTATCTGCAGGATGATGCGATCATTTTCCTCTATTTTATAAAACCCTGCGTGCTTCATATCCCATATAGTCTTGTTCCATATTTCAGTTAAAGATTCATCCAGGCCCAGCGCTATGGCCGATTTCCAAATTGGAATAGTTCCCTGCCATCCATGAATGACTTGTGCCCAATCGAACAGACCTTTTTGATGAAGGGACCTGAGAAGTAGTTATGGGATGGTGGATTCAGCCTGTACTCCCAAGATAGAATCAATGCCATTTAAAATGTTGTTACCTGTTTGTTATTTCCATATCAGCTTCCTAAGGAAGAATTGTGAAACCTTTTAGAAACTTCTCCAGATGGCTGACCCTTGGCAATGGCCTAATGATCTGTTCCTGTACCAATAAGTGATGTCTTTATTTCCAAAATATTTCATTTTCATAGCAATACTCCAAAGGCTATCTCCAAATTCTGCTCTCCACAAATATTTACATAGAAGGGTCATACCGAAACTACGAAGATGCATGATGCCCCATCCCCCCATTTTCTTTGGGAGGGATATGTTAATTAGTTTTGTAAGATGGTATTTCCTTTTTTCTTTGCATCCTCCCCAAATAAAGATGGCCATAAAACTTTTTAATTTTTTTATGATAGCCGATGGGATATAATATAGATGTGCCCAATAAACAGATAATTGTGCAAGTAGAGATTGTGAGAGGATCATCCTGCCCACCAAAGATAAACATTTAAATTCCAATCCCGATATACTTTTATAAAATTTATTGATAATCCATGACCAGTCTGATATGGAATAAGTCGTGGGCTTTAGTTGGAAAGCCAAATATTTCATACCGTCATTGGTAGAAATAGCCTGAATTATGTAAATATGAGAAATATAGTCCATCATTCATATTGAGCTTCCCATAATGAAATGAATATTTTCCTTTGTTTATACATAAACTTGTAGCTCTTTGGAAAGATATTAGTATCTTTTGCATATTAAGACAAAATTTTCTACAAAGAATAGCAAAAAGTAGGATATCTTCCACGATGAGGTTATGTGAGAAATAGAATCCCCTGGATATGTAAAGAGGGCAAATGTTCCCCAAATCCACAACTCTTTTTAGATGAAGACTGAGTGTATCCATAACTAATATGAATAAAAGGGGGGACAGGAAGCATCCCTGACAAAGACCTCTTGCAGCTGAGAAGAAAGTAGAGGGGCATCCATTGATGAAAATGGCAAAGTTGACTCCTTTCACACATGCCATAATCCATTTAGTACACTGATCATTTAGCCCGATATTTATGAGAAGACATCTCAGATAGCTCCAATCTAGGCAGTCGTAGGCTTTTCTGAGATCTATTTTAAGAATGGTCGCTCCTAAAATTTTTGTATGCATAGAGTGTAAGGCTTCTTGAGCTATAGCCACAAAATCTAATATATTCTTGCCATTTAGAAAACCATGTTATTCCTTTGAGAGATAAAGAGAGAGTTTTCCACAGATTCTTTCTGCAATAACTTTTGAGAAGATTTTATAGATAATATTGCATAGTGATATAGGTCTATAATTAGAAAAAGATAGAGTCTCTTTTTTTTGGGATCAATGCTATATAGGTATAAGTAATGATGTGATTAATCTTGCTGCTTTTTCTGGTTTCTTCCACCATTCCTAATATATCATTTTTCATCATATCGAAGAAATGGATGAAAATGTCAATGGTCCAATCGTTAGGGCCAGGGCATTTATCTTTTTTAAAAGATTTCATAAAAGTAAGTAGTTCTTCCTCCGTTACAGCAACAAATAGTGTTTCATTATCGTCTTCAATGAACATAACTGGGAAAGGCTTGATGCCACACATAATGTCATTTATCTCTCTGGTGTCTGCCTATTTATATGCCTTTTGAAAGTGTTTTACCACTTCTTTAGAGATCTCTTCCTGTGTATGCATTGTTTTTCCATCTTCGCACTTGATTTTCCATATAGTATTTGAAGCCCTCCTTTTGTTTGCAAACCAGTGGAGGAATTTAGTGATTTTGTCTCCTTCCTTTAACCATGTGGCTCGGTTCTTTAACCGCCAAGTCCTTTCTTCAATGGAGAGTAACTTTTGTTTCTTTTTTTCAAGTTCCCATAGCTAAAAAAAAGAATTCCATGAAAGGGAGTGGGATGCCATACTTTTTGCAATGATATCTAATTCCTTTTTTATCTCTTGTAATTCTAGACAGCTAGACTTTTTTTTCAGGGTCTACCATTCTTTTACTTTTGTTCGCAGGCGTCTCATCTTTCCAATCAATTTTCCCAACAGGGAGCTTCCAAAGTACAGATCACTAGATTGCCATGTTTCACAAATAATGTTGTTGAAAGATTCATCTTCAAGCCAAATCCTGTTGAATTTGAAAGGATAGTTCATCCGCAAATGTTGTTCGAACCATTGCAGTGTAATTGGACGATGATCGGAGATAAAAACAGGAAGGGTATGAAAACACGGGAGGCCAAACTTTTCCATTAAATTTTCATGCACAATGAACCTATCCAATATTTTTGCGATAAAGGCATCTCCCAACCTTCCATTGTCCCATTTAGGTGATAAAGATTTTGGGAAGACATCAACAAAGTTGTAGTTCAACAACGCTTCTCCAGATTTTTTCCCCAACTGGGTTCACCTTTTTCCCCTTTCCCCATACCTCATCTGGTCCCAAAGTGTAGTTAAAATCACCAATGATGAGAAGTGTCTCGATCTCCATAATACCTGATGAAAGGAATTCATTCCAATATGTTGTTCTGTCTTTATAGGTGGCATATACATTTAGTATATCATAATAGTCCGCAGAGCCTCTCTGCTTAGCTATCATCAGGATTCCCTCTAGGCATCGGAATGTGATTACAGAAATCCATATGGGGTCCCACAGAACCGCCAAGCCTCCAAAGAGACTAGCCGCCTTTGTAGCTGCCATATACGAGGTTGGCAACATTTGCCTAAAAAAAGAGATAGTGTCCTGTCTGTCATGTATTGTGTCTTATATTAAGATCATCCTGTAAGAAGAAGATAGACATAAATCCTTTAGAGCTAAAAATTTCGGGTTAGCTCCAAGGCCCCTTATGTTGATCGAAAGTATGTTCATCATTTGGCACGCTTTCCAGGCATGTCTGCTCTAGGAGGCCCGCTTTCAGGAAGATTGGGAATGGGGATGTCGACTAAGGAGG
Source organism: Pinus taeda (assembly GCA_000404065.3). Taxonomy (NCBI): domain Eukaryota; kingdom Viridiplantae; phylum Streptophyta; class Pinopsida; order Pinales; family Pinaceae; genus Pinus; species Pinus taeda. The sequence goes on from APFE030264077.1 coordinate 20,544, forward strand.
ATTCCTAGAAAATAATATTAGAAATTCCCTTTCTCCCCCTGAATTGCCTACTGCCCCTGTTATTTTTTTGGCGAAAAGTGATATTCTTCGCCGAATTGGGACTGGTGACATGTGAAGTAGACAGTCTGGGTTTATTAATGGTAAGGGGCAATAGTCGAAGAGATTCCCTCTGTAAAAGCATATCGGGGTTGCTGCCCATAGAGTTTGGGCGGGATGGTAGAGAAGATGCAAGGGAAGAAACTGAGATCAAGGGGGCTTTACCCTTAGAGGATATATGGGAGATGTTTGGGTTATGGTGAAATAATGTAGAGGGGGATAATATCGCAAGAAGTGGAAAAACTCTACATGTTAACTATGAGATTTTTCCAATGGTTTTGAGATGCGAGATGACCATATTGACCTAGTTTTCAATGATCGTTTTCGACATCTCTGCTCTTTGACTAGTTGTTAAATCCCTATTTACATAATCGATTTCTGTAAAAGAGTCAATTTCAATTTCAAATTTAAATTTCTATTTTTTATTTTATTTCTATCTGCACTTATCCTTCATAAATTAAAATGGAAAAATACAATTATGTAAATTTCTCCTCGTATAGGTTACTGCAAAACCCCATTTTCTCATACAATTTCAGTTGTATTCAAAACATAAGGCATGGATTTTAACGTAAATGTTGATTTCTAAGACGCTGCCACATGTACGTGTTAATTTATATTTTTATTGTATTCAATGTCAATTTCAACTTCAAATATCTGTTTCTATTTCTATTTCTTATTTTATTTTTGTCTCCATTAACACATTGGAAATTGAAATAGAAATATCTAGAGACAAATTATTGAGTACATAGATGACCACAAGTTATTTAATTGTTTGAGTTAACAGGTGGAAAAACTCTACATGTGAACTATGAGATTTGTCCAATGGTTCCGAGGTGCGAGATGACCATAACGACCTAGTTTTCAATGATCATTTTCGACATGTTTGCTCTTTGACTACTTGTTAATTCCCTTTTTACATAATTGATTTCAGTAAAAGAGTCAATTTGAATTTTAATTTTAAATTTGGATTTTTTATTTTATTTGTATCTCCATTTACACTTCATAAATTAAAATGGAAAAATACAATTATGTAAATTTCTCTTCGTATAGGTTACTGCAAAACCCCATTTTCTCATACTATTTCAGTTCTATTCAAAATCTAAGGCATTGATTTTAATGTACATGTCAATTTCTAAGACGCTGCCCACATGTACATGTTAATTTATATTTATATTCTATTCAATGTCAATTTCAATTTCAAATTTCTATCTGTATTTCTAGTTCTTATTTTATTTCTATCTCCATTAACACATTAGAAAGTGAAATAGAATCATCTAGGCAGAAAATTACTGAGTACATAGATGATAAAAAGTTATCTAATTGGTTGAGTTAACAAGTGGAAAAACTCTACATGTGAACTACGAGATTTGTCCAATGGTTATGAGGTGCGAGATGACCATAATGACTTAGTTTTCAATGAACGTCTTCAACATGTCTGCTCTTAGACTTCTTGTTAACTCCCTTTTTACATAATTGGTTTCGGTAAGTCAATTTCAATTTCAAATTTAAATTCCTATTTTTTATTTTCTTTCTATCTCTATTTACACTTCATAAATTAAAATAGAAAAATAAAATTATGTAAATTTTTCCTGTATATGTTATTGCAAAACCCCATTTTCTTGTACTATATCAGTTCTATTCAAAATCTGAGGCCTTGATTTTAAAGTACATGTCAATTTCTATTTTCCCACATGTACATGATAATTTATGTTGATATTGTATTCAATGTCGATTTCAATTTCAAATTTTTGTTTCTATTTCTATTTCTTATTTTATTTCTGTCTCCATTAACACATCAAAAATTTAAATAGAAACATTTAGACATACAATTATTGAAAACATAGAGGACCACAAGTTATTTAATTGGCTGACTTAACAAGTGGAAAAACACTACATGTGAACTACAAGATTTGTCCGACGGTTCTGAGGTGCGAGATGACCATAACGACCTAGTTTTCAATGATCGTTTTCGACATGTTTGCTCTTTGACTACTTGTTACTCCCTTTTTACATAATTGATTTCGGTAAAAGTGTCAGTTTCAATTTCAAATTTCAATTTCTATTTTTTATTTTATTTCTATCTCGATTTACACTTCATAAATTAAAATAGAAAAATACAATTATGTAAATTTTTCCTCGTATAGGTTACTACAAAACCCCATTCTTGTACTATTTCAGTTCTATTCAAAATCTAAGGCATTGATTTTAACGTACATTCAAATTTCTAAGACACTACCTACATGTACGTGTTATTTTATATTTATATTGTATTGAATGTCAATTTCAATTTCAAATTTTTGTTTCTATTTCTATTTTTTATTTTATTTCTATCTCCATTAACAGATTAGAAATTGAAATAGAAACATCGAGACATACAATTACAGAGTACATAGATGATCACAAGTTATTTAATTGGTTGAGTTAACAAGTGGAAAGACTCTACATGTTAACTACGAGATTTGTCCATTGGTTCCGAGGTGTGAGATGACCATAATGACCAAGTTTTCAATAATCGTTTTCTACATGTCTTCGCTTTGAGTACTTGTTAACTCCCTTTTTACATAATTGATTTCGGAAAAAAAACTCAATTTAAATTTCAATTTTAAATTTATATTTTTATTTTATTTCTATGTCCATTTAGTCTTCATAAATTAAAATGGAAAAATAAAATTATGTAATTTTATCCTCGTATAGGTTACTGCAAAGCCCCATTTTCACATACTGTTTTAGTTTTATTCAAAATATAAGTCATTGATTTTAACATACATGTCAATTTCTATGACATTGCCCACATGTACATGTTAATTTGTATTTATATTCTATTTAATGACAATTTCAATTTCTATTTTTTGTTTCTATTTCAATTTCTTATTTTATTTCTATCTCCATTAACACAATAGAAATTGAGATAGAAACATCTAGACATACAATTACTAAGTACATAGATGATCACAAGTTATTTAATTGGTTGACTTAACAACTAGAAAAAACTCTGCATGTGAACTACGAGATTTGTCCAATGGTTCCGAGGTGTGAGATGAACATAACGACCTAGATTTCAAGGATCCTTTTCGACATGTTTTCTCTTTGACTACTTGTTAACTACCTTTTTACATAATCGACTTTGGTGAAAGACTCAGTTTCAATTTCAAATTTGAATTTCTATTTTTAATATTTTCTATCTCGATTTACACCTCATAAATTAAAATGGAAAAATACAATTATGTAAATTTCTCCTCATATAGGTTACTGCAAAACCCTATTTTCTCATACTATTTCAGTTCTATTCAAAATATAAGGCATTGATTTTAACGTACATGTCAATTTCTATGACACTGTGTACATGTACATGTTAATTTTATATTTATATTCTTTTCAATGTCAATTTCAATTTCAAATTTCCATTTCTATTTCTATTTCTTATTTTATTTCTATCTCCATTAAAACATTAGAAATTGAAATAGAAACATCTAGACATACAATTACTGAGTACATAGATGATTACAAGTTATTTAATTGGTTGAGTTAACAAGTGGAAAAACTCTACATGTGAACTATGAGATTTGTCCAATGGTTTTGAGATGCGAGATGACCATATTGACCTAGTTTTCAATGATCGTTTTCGACATGTCTGCTCTTTGTCTACTTGTTAAATCCCTATTTACATAATTGATTTCTGTAAACGAGTCAATTTCAATTTCAAATTTAAATTCCTATTTTTTATTTTATTTCTATGTGCACTTACCCTTGATAAATTAAAATGGAAAAATACAGTTATGTAAATTTATCCTGGTATAGGTTACTGCAAAACCCCATTTTCTCATACAATTTCAGTTGTATTCAAAATATAAGGCATTGATTTTAATGTAAATGTTGATTTCTAAGACACTGCCACATGTAGGTGTTAATTTATATTTTTATTGTATTCAATGTCAATTTCAACTTCAAATATCTGTTTCTATTTCTATTTCTTATTTTATTTTTGTCTCCATTAACACATTGGAAATTGAAATAGAGATATCTAGAGACAAAATATTGAGTACATAGACGACCACAAGTTATTTAATTGTTTGATTGAACAAGTGAAAAAACTCTACATGTGAACTATGAGAATTGTCCAATGGTTCCGAGATGACCATAACGACCTAGTTTTCAATGATCATTTTCAACATGCTTGCTCTTTGACTACTTGTTAACTCCCTATTTACATAATTGATTTCAGTAAAAGAGTCAATTTGAATTTTAAATTTAAATTTAAATTTTTTATTTTATTTGTATCTCCATTTACACTTCATAAATTAAAATGGAAAAATACAATTATGTAAATTTCTCTTCGTATAGGTTACTGCAAAACCCCATTTTCTCATACTATTTCAGTTCTATTCAAAATCAAAGGCATTGATTTTAATGTACATGTTAATTTCTAAGACGCTACCCACATGTACATGTTAATTTATATTTATATTCTATTCAATGTCAATTTCAATTTCAAATTTCTATTTGTATTTCTAGTTCTTATTTTATTTCTATCTCCATTAACACATTAGAAAGTGAAATAGAAACATCTAGGCAACAAATTACTAAGTACATAGATGATCAAAAGTTATCTAATTGGTTGAGTTAACAAGTGGAAAAACTCTACATGTGAACTACGAGATTTGTCCAACGTTTCTGAGGTGCGAGATGACCATAATGACTTAGTTTTCAATGAACGTCTTCGACATGTCTGCTCTTAACCTTCTTGTTAACTCCCTTTTTACATAATTGGTTTCGGTAAGAGTCAATTTCAATTTCAAATTTAAATTCCTTTTTTTTATTTTCTTTCTATCTCTATTTACACTTCATAAATTAAAATAGAAAAATAAAATTATGTAAATTTTTCCCGTATATGTTATTGCAAAACCCCATTTTCTTGTACTATAGCAGTTATATTCAAAATCCGAGGCTTTTATTTTAAAGTACATGTCAATTTCTATTTTCCCACATGTACGTGATAATTTATATTGATATTGTATTCAATGTCAATTTCAATTTCAAATTTTTGTTTCAATTTCTATTTCTTATTTTATTTTTGTCTCCATTAACACATTAGAAATTTAAATAGAAACATTTAGAAATACAATTATTGAGTACATAGAGGACCACAAGTTATTTAATTGGCTGACTTAACAGGTAGAAAAACTCTACATGTGAACTACGAGATTTGTCCAAAGGTTTTGAGGTGCGAGATGACCATAACGACCTAGTTTTCAATGGTCGTTTTCGACATGTCTGCTCTTTGACTACTTGTTACTCCCTTTTTACATAATTGATTTCGGTAAAAGTGTCAATTTCAATTTCAAATTTAAATTTCTATTTTTTATTTTATTTCTATCTTGATTTACACTTCATAAATTAAAATGGAAAAATACAATTATGTAAAGTTTTCATCGTATAGGTTACTACAAAACCCCATTCTTGTACTATTTCAGTTCTATTCAAAATCTAAGGCATTTATTTTAATGTACATGTCAATTTCTAAGACACTACCTACATGTATGTGTTAATTTATATTTATATTGTATTGAATGTCAATTTCAATTTCAAATTTCTGTTTCTATTTCTATTTTTTATTTTATTTCTATCTCCATTAACACATTAGAAATTGAAATAGAAACATCTAGACATATAATTACTAAGTACATAGATGATCACAAGTTATTTAATTGGTTGAGTTAACAAGTGGAAAGACTCTATGATGCAGGAGCATCCAGCTCCGAGGAGACAGAAGGTGGTTGACGGTCTCGTGGAGAGAACAAGAACAAATCCTACATGCATAGCTGGAAAGGTTATTAGACTTGTCGGTTATTTTACTTTTCTTTTTTATTTGTTTTATTTTCCAGAAGGTCGTTAGGACCATAGCAATTACAAATTGTGAACTGTTTTTTTTTATTAGAAATTAGTTAACAGTAAATTAGCATTTTTACCTAAGGGTCATTAGAATCATAGTAGCTACAAACTATGAATTGTTTTAGTTAGGAAACAGTTAATGGTTAATCAACAGTTTGTAAAAGAAACTGGTGGACAGTTGCAAGAATTCTGGTCGGGCAGTTCAACCGGAAAAGAGAGCAGTTGTGCCTCTGAGATGTTAAAGAGGCGAAAATAAGACAGGAAAAATATTCCTCAAACAGAGAAAGAAATTGTAGTCCTTTGGAATAAAACTTGTTTTTATCAATTGAAGCAACACTGTAACAAATTAATTTCATGCATTGATATATATTCTGTGTAACTAAATTATGTTGAAATAACAAAGATAGTAAGCAATTAACAAGGAGAGCAGGGCGCTGCTACAAAGACTACTTCCAGCCAAAGAAAGGCGAATAATTACGACCGCAGACAATCAAGCAGGTAATGAAACACAAATCCTCACATTATTTACAGCTAATGTAAATGCTGGAATGAAAAACCAAAACGTTATTTACAGCTAAAGTAAATGCTGGATTGAAAACCCAAAACAGCCCCATGTTTATAAATTATTATAATCGAGGCACATAAAGAGTTCTGAGCGTTTAACGATCCACCAGAGCGAGTTCCTTCGAAACAAATTTTTTTTACACAGATAAAGATATAACAGACTAGAACCCAAAGAACTATAACAGCGAGAGGGCACCAGAACAAGTTCTGTGCGGCTGAGGGTTCTAATACAAAAATAGAAATATTACAAAATCGAACAGAAGAGTTACAACAGCCGAGAGAAGCCTTGTTTCGTTCACCGCTCAGGTGACTATAACTATTGCAAACAGAGTTCTTAAAACCTCTACAGATTTACAATCAAGCCAACACAGAAAGACCCTACCTGTAGAAAAGGATTGGGGGGGTTTGAATGATTGCCAGAGACCGCAGAGAGTGCAAAGCAACGACGGCCAACTACCTCGAGCAACCTACAAACGGAGTGGAGGCAGGTTAATATCAATTGCAACCACGAAACTGCTATTAAAAATAACAAATGAATGAGTTATGAAATACGGGATCTCACCTGGAGTTGAGGAGGCAGCATCGTAAAGAAAAATGATCACTATAACCCTGAAGACAAGGAGCGAGGGCGTTAGGGTCTGAAGGAGAAGTGGAAACCAAGTTTAGCATGGAACCATAGCCTACCTTAGTAGCAGAGTTGAAACGCAACAGATTGGCGGGGACCCTGTCACAAGTTAAACCCACAAATAAACAGGTGAGAAACAATGTTTAATTAGCAGAGAACACTTAACGAACAGAAAACCAAAATATTATTACAGTGCAGGCGCGGACGGCATTGCCACAATCATTGTAACCCAACTTTCAAAGCAGCGGAAGGCCGAAAGCATCCATAGAATACAGTGCTAGAACCAGACTGCGGAGGCGCAGATAAACCCCACAGAGCGGAGCTGACGTTTAACACAGTGAATAAGTGAAAATGGTAAGAAAACAGGTCTAGGGTTGACAAAAGGTGGAGTGACCTGACAAGGGAGACCGGCAGGTGGCAAGCCATAACCGGTACCACAAGGTAGAACCCCGAAAATATCAAGAGGAGCATACATCAACAATAAAGTCCAACGTCTGTCACATTGAATGCGTACAGTCTAATCACTTAAGCCGCATTGGAAAGGCGGGAGGCCATCACTCTACATGTTAACTACGAGATTTGTGCATTGGTTCCGAGGTGTGAGATGACCATAATGACCTAGCTTTCAATAATCGTTTTCGACATGTCTTCGCTTTGACTACTTGTTAACTCCCTTTTTACATAATTGATTTCGGAAAAAAAAACTCAATTTAAATTTCAAGTTTATATTTATATTTTTTATTTTATTTCTATCTCCATTTAGTCTTCATAAATTAAAATGGAAAAATAAAATTATGTAATTTTATCCTCATATAGGTTACTGCAAAACCCCATTTTCACATACTGTTTTAGTTTTATTCAAAATATAAGTCATTGATTTTAACATACATGACAATTTCTATGACATTGCCCACATGTACATGTTAATTTATATTTATATTCTATTTAATGACAATTTCAATTTCTATTTTTTGTTTCTATTTCTATTTCTTATTTTATTTCTATCTCCATTAACACAATAGAAATTGAGATAGAAACATCTAGACGTACAATTAATGAGTACATAGATGATCAAAAGTTTTTTAATTGGTTGACTTAACAACTAGAAAAACTCTACATGTGAACTACGAGATTTGTCCAAGGGTTCCGAGGTGAGAGATGAACATAACGACCTAGATTTCAAGGATCCTTTTCGACATGTTTTCTCTTTGACTACTTGTTAACTCCCTTTTTACATAATCGACTTTGGTGAAAGACTCAATTTAAATTTCAAATTTAAATTTCTATTTTTAATTTTTCCTATCTCCATTTACACTTCATAAATTAAAATGGAAAAATACAATTATGTAAATTTCTCCTCGTATAGGTTACTGCAAAACGCTATTTTCTCATACTATTTCAGTTCTATTCAAAATATAAGGCATTGATTTTAACGTACATGTCAATTTCTATGACACTGTGTACATGTACATGTTAATTTTATATTTATATTCTTTTCAATGTCAATTTAAATTTCAAATTTCCGTTTCTATTTCTATTTCTATTTCTTATTTTATTTCTATCTCCATTAAAACATTAGAAATTGAAATAGAAACATCTAGACATACAATTACTGAGTACATAGATGATTACACGTTATTTAATTGGTTGAGCTAAAAGTGGAAAAACTCTACATGTGAACTATGAGATTTGTCCAATAGTTTTGAGATGCCAGATGACCATATTGACCTAGTTTTCAATGATCGTTTTCGACATCCTTGCTCTTTGACTACTTGTTAAATCCCTATTTACATAATTGATTTCTGTAAAAGAGTCAATTTCAATTTCAAATTTAAATTTCTATTTTTTATTTTATTTCTATGTGCACTTACCCTTCATAAATTAAAATGGAAAAATACAATTATGTAAATTTCTCCTCGTATAGTTTACTGCAAAATCCCATTTTCTCATTAAATTTTAGTTGTATTCAAAATATAAGGCATTGATTTTAAGATGCTACCACATGTACGTGTTAATTTATATTTTTATTGTATTCAATGTCAATTTCAACTTCAAATATCTGTTTCTATTTCTATTTCTTATTTTATTTTTGTCTCCATTAACACATTGGAAATTGAAATAGAAATATCTAGAGACAAATTATTTTGTACATATATGACCACAAGTTATTTAATTGTTTGAGTTAACAAGTGCAAAAACTCTACATGTGAACTATGAGAATTGTCCAATGGTTCCGAGCTGCGAGATGACCATAACAACCTAGTTTTCAATGATCATTTTCGAAGTGTTTGCTCTTTGACTACTTGTTAACTCGCTTTTTACATAATTGATTTCAGTAAAAGAGTCAATCTGAATTTTAAATTTAAATTTTGATTTTTTATTTTATTTGTATCTCCATTTACACTTCATAAATTAAAATGGAAAAATACAATTATGTAAATTTCTCTTCGTATAGGTTACTGCAAAACCCCATTTTCTCATACTATTTCAGTTCTATTAAAAATCGCATGCATTTATTTTAATGTACATGTCAATTTCTAAGATGCTGCCCACATGTACATGTTAATTTATATTTATATTCTATTCAATGTCAATTTCAATTTCAAATTTCTATTTGTATTTCTAGTTCTTATTTTATTTCTATCTCCATTAACACATTAGAAAGTGAAATAGAAACATCTAGGCAGAAAATTACTGAGTACATAGATGATCAAAAGTTATCTAATTGGTTGAGTTAACAAGTGGAAAAACTCTACATGTGAACTACGAGATTTGTCCAGCGGTTCTGAGGTGGGAGATGACCATAATCACTTAGTTTTCAATGAACGTCTTCGACATGTCTGTTCTTAGACTTCTTGTTAACTCCCTTTTTACATAATTGGTTTCGGTAAGAGTCAATTTCAATTTCAAATTTAAATTCCTATTTTTTATTTTCTTTCTATCTCTATTTACACTTCATAAATTAAAATAGAAAAATAAAATTATGTAAATTTTTCCTGTATATGTTATTGCAAAACCCCATTTTCTTGTACTATATCAGTTCTATTCAAAATCTGAGGCTTTGATTTTAAAGTACATTTCAATTTCTATTTTCCCACATGTACGTGATAATTTATATTGATATTGTATTCAACGTCAATTTCAATTTCAAATTTTAGTTCCTATTTCTATTTCTAATTTTATTTCTGTCTCCATTAACACATTAGAAATTTAAATAGAAACATTTAGACATACAATTATTGAGTACATAGAGGACCACAAGTTATTTAATTGGCTGACTTAACTAGTGGAAAAACTCTACATGTGAACTACGAGATTTCTCCAACGGTTCTGAGGTGCGAGATGACCATAACGACCTAGTTTTCAATGATCGTTTTCGACATGTCTGCGCTTTGACTACTTGTTACTCACTTTTTACATAATTGATTTCGGTAAAAGTGTCAATTTCAATTTCAAATTTAAATTTCTATTTTTTTTATTTTATTTCTATCTCGATTTACACTTCATAAATTAGAATGGAAAAATACAATTATGTAAATTTTTCCTCGTATAGGTTACTACAAAACCCCATTTTCTTGTACTATTTCAGTTATGTTCAAAATATAACGCATTGATTTTAACGTACATGTCAATTTCTAAGATACTGCCTACATGTACGTGTTAATTTATATTTATATTGTATTGAATGTCAATTTGAATTCAAATTTTTGTTTCTATTTCTATTTTTTATTTTATTTCTATCTCCATTAACACATTAGAAATTGAAATAGAAACGTCTAGACATACAATTACTGAGTACATAGATGATCACAAGTTATTTAATTGGTTGAGTTAACAAGTGGAAAGACTCTACATGTTAACTACGAGATTTTTCCATCGGTTTCGAGGTGTGAGATGACCATAATGACCTAGTTTTCAGTAATCGTTTTCGACATGTCTTCGCTTTGACTACTTGTTAACTCCCTTTTTACATAATTGATTTCGGTAAAAAGCACAATTTAAATTTCAAGTTTAAATTTATATTTTTTATTTTATTTCTATCTCCATTTTGTCCTCATAAATTAAAATGGAAAAATAAAATTATGTAATTTTATCCTCGTATAGGTTACTGCAAAACCCCATTTTCACATACTGTTTTAGTTTTATTCAAAATCTAAGTCATTGATTTTAACATACATGTCAATTTCTATGACATTGCCCACATGTACATGTTAATTTATATTTATATTCTATTTAATGACAATTTCAATTTCAATTTTTTTGTTCTATTTCTATTTATTATTTTATTTCTATCTCCATTAACACAATAGAAATTGAGATAGAAACATCTAGACATACAATTATTGAGTACATAGATGATCACAAGTTATTTAATTGGTTGAGTTAACAAGTGCAAAAACTCTACATGTGAACTACGAGATTTGTCCAATGGTTTCGAGGTGGGAGATGAACTTAACGACCTAGATTTCAAGGATCCTTCTCGACATGTGTGCTCTTTAACTACTTGTTAACTCCCCTTTTACATAATCGACTTTGGTGAAAGACTCAATTTCAATTTCAAATTTAAATTTCTATTTTTAATTTTTTCTATCTCCATTTACACTTCATAAATTAAAATGGAAAAATACAATTATGTAAATTTCTCCTCATATAGGTTACTGCAAAACCCTATTTTCTCATACTATTTCAGTTCTATTCAAAATATAAGGCATTGATTTTAACGTACATGTCAATTTCTATGACACTGTGTACATGTACATGTTAATTTTATATTTATATTCTTTTCAATGTCAATTTCAATTTCAAATTTCCGTTTCTATTTCTATCTCTTATTTTATTTCTATCTCCATTAAAACATTAGAAATTGAAATAGAAACATCTAGACATACAATTACTGAGTACATAGATGATTACAAGTTATTTAATTGGTTGAGTTAACAAGTGGAAAAACTCTACATGTGAACTATGAGATTTTTCCAATGGTTTTAAGATGCGAGATGACCATATTGACCTAGTTTTCAATGATCGTTTTCGACATCTCTGCTCTTTGACTACTTGTTAAATCCCTATTTACATAATTGATTTCTGTAAAAGAGTCAATTTCAATTTCAAATTTAAATTTCTATTTTTTATTTTATTTCTATGTGCACTTACCCTTCATAAATTAAAATGGAAAAATACAATTATGTAAATTTCTCCTCGTATAGGTTACTGTAAAACCCCATTTTCTCATACAATTTCAGTTGTATTCAAAATATAAGGCATTGATTTTAA
>APFE030264087.1:491-27501 GCA_000404065.3 Pinus taeda
AACTTTGGATTTATGAGGATTAGATGCAATATTTATTACATTGGAGTAACTCATAAAGATGCATAAATTGAAAATGATTACCATGGTGTGTTGCAATTACCCGAAGTTGAAAAGCTATTTATTCATTGGTAGTTGGGATAATTTGTTTACATGATTTTCATATTTAAGAGTAATAACAATGTTATCAAATACACAATGGAGAATTGGGTAACGTTAGCCCTTTATTAGGTATCATATCTCTTTAAGAATTGCATACTACTACAAGTGGTACCATAGCTCTTTATTGGGTACAAAGTTGAAGAATCGTTTTTTTGTTCTTTTTTCTTTTTTGTAATTTTTTCAAGTTAAAAAGTGGATGATAGAATTTAGGTCAATTTATAAAACTCTATAGAGTTATTGACAATTTAAAATTAGTTGTTTTAGGGTTTTTCCATGACCACATGATTTGGCAAAACATATATCTTTTGATAGATGTCCACATTTCAATTAAATCAGTACCACTAGATGTAGAGTAGCAATGTCATTTAATAATAGTTTTCATAATAATCAATTAGTGAAGGATTATAGAAGTTATGATCATTTTATTATTTGCATCAAACCCTAGTTGCAAAAAGGAGCTTCATTAAACAACAAGTGATTTTCTTCAAAAACCTAGTTCAGTTTTTGGGTATAGCAAGCAAGGTGCAATTTACAAACAAAGTTGACAGTCATATTATTGAAGAATACATAAAAGAGACGAAGTCCACAATGTTTTGGAAAGTTTGGCTCCCTATTTATTTAACATGCGATGCAATCATATGGTAGGATTATTTTAACCATGACTAGATAAAGGAACTTTTCGATAAAGAATATAAAAGCATATTTTTAGATGGATGGTCTCTTGTTGGGAAGAAGGATAAAGAGTATTTCCATGTAAGAACTTCCTATTACAAGCCTTCATGGATATATTCAATAGGAAAATCTATTATTTCTATAAACCCTAGTAGTAACTATAATTTCTTTGATGTTAAGTTGGTCGAAAGATCACAAATTCTAACAAAACAAATTCAAAACACATATGATGAGGTCGAGAATGCACAAATTCTTAAATATTTGAATACTACCATGGATAAATATGTGTTGTATTTATATTTTCATGCTATAGACATGTATGATGTGAATATTTTTTGACATATCCTTTGATGGGCTCAATAGATATAGTTAATATTAATGTGCAAAAGAAGTTTTTGAAACTTTGGTACAAAAAAGAACACTGTCTTGCAAGATATTTCTTTTACTAAACAAAAAAGACTAAGGGAACACTTTAAGAAATCCTTGCAAGGAAATTAATTCCAATACCTAATGACACATTAGACGAAGTGTTTGAGGTTGAATTAAAGGAAAATCATATAGACATACATGAAGAAAAGCCCCAAAAAAGGCATCAAAAGGAATATTATGTCAAGCTAATTGAATCAAAGGAACCACAAGTTGGATATTTAGACAAAGAAGAATTAAGAGATAGGGTTTTCGTATATTTCCGCCCACACCACTCAAAGAAACAATGGTTGTCAAGGAAAGGTAATGAATATCAACAAACTTGCGATAGATCAATATGGAACCATAAAGAGACCCATAATGGAGGCTCTTGTAGGACTAAAAGAAATGTGTGGATATTTTATAGTAACATAACAAAAAATTAGGACCCAAGGAACAACTAGGATAAATATCAAGAAGGAAAGGACATAATTGAACCCCATGTCCACATTTCACTTGGATGAATGGATGCTCATGCATCGTACTAGTGTACTACATTACTTAATAAGTCATATCATATGATTTTTTCTCATATTTCGAGGATGATACAAAGAGGGATGAGATGTAAAACACTTAGGGAAGATAAAATGGGGTGCCTAGGGAGATACTCAAGGAGATAATGAATGTAACACGACCAAAACTATTGAATAAACCCACATGATAGCTAATATATGGGTAATAAATAAAGTAATTAGGTAGTTAAGAAGAAATGACATAAAATAAGGGATAGTTGTCATAGACGCCTAGGAATATTCATGAGAAAGTATAAATGCACGAGTATCGTTATATTGAGATATATTGGATGTTGATTTTTGTAGTAAAAATGTCCTATGGAGTGATTCTTTTCATAAGGAGTATTTCATGGTGTTATCTTGTGTAAGGTTCTTTCAACATTCTCATGTATATTATTTTGTGGATGTATTTGGATATTTTGAAGTTAATGGTTTATTCTTGAGCTTAAGGATTTATGTTATCTTAAATCTATCAAGGCTTACTTCAAAATCTAAATCATGTTTGTGCGGATAACTAAATGCTTGTCAGAGCCATTAATTCCTTCCATAGTGGGTCATGACTTCGACATTTTTATTGGCTTGTTGCTTATATTTCTATTAACTATAGCAGACCATCATTATGCCAATGTATGGTAGAAAGAATCTAATGCCTCTAGGGAGTAGCTCTAAACTTGCACAAAGCATTGATGTTATGAGAAGTGAGTCCAACGAAAGTAGGATGAAATGACATTTTCACAAGTAATCATTTTTAACAAAGTTACCATTTTAATGAGTACTATGACCTCAAAATGAAAACTCTAGCCTAAAATCTCACTTTATTGAATATAAAACATGAAAAGACACTTCAAAATGAAAAAGTGGTGATGCAACATCACCTTTTTTTTTCATTTTAAGGTTAAAATTTCAATATTTTAACCATGAGATTAAAATTCAAATATCATGACTACATAAGATATGAAAAAACACCCCAAAATGAAAAAGTGGTGATGTAGTGTCATAATTTTTAAAGTTAAAATTCCAACATTTTTCAAGCATGACATTAAAGACCAAATATCATGACTATGAAAAACCTTAAAATTTAACACCAAAATTAGAAATTGGTTCTATCAAGAACATTTTTTTTATAAGTCAAATTATGACTCATTTGAAATCTTAGCCTAAAACAACTTGACACCCTTTTCAATGGAGCACTATATTGCAACATTTTTTAAACTATGATCTATAAAATCATTACTAATGTAAACAAAATCATAAAACACATCATTTAAAAGAAGAAAGTGGTATAATGAAAGTATAAAAAAAAATCAACTTGAATTAAGAAAAAAAAGATGATAAAAATCATGTCTTTGTGAATACTTCAAAATATATGTTAGTTAAAAAATAATTAAAAACAAAATTTTAAAGAAATTTAAATTAACTAAAAAGACAAAAACATCAAATTATTGCTTAGTAAAAAACTAAATTACATTAAATTTAAAAAAAACAATAATTAAAAATATTCTATATTAAAAAAGAAAAGAAAAGATGAACATATTCAAATATATATATTTAAAGTTATGGGGCTCGAGTGCTCTATATGTAATCCTTTATGGAGTCCCGATCAATTCGCGCTCCAATCAAAAGTGATTATTGGACATGATAAGATGTAATCCTGCCATTACTGACAGTAAAGAAAAAAAAAGTTTTATATATATATATGTATATGTTTTTATTATTTTGAAATTTGAAGAGATTTTTGGTTTTGTTTTTTTAGTATATTAAAACTTAAGTATGGGGGTTTACACAGTGCATTATATTAGATATCATTTTGGGATTCAACTGCATTAAGTAAGTCATTCACGTATGACCATTTCCATGAGCGGTAGTCGTAACTGACTAATTTCTCATGATTTTTGAATAGTTCACTTAGCACTCATTGAAATGGTCATACGTGAATGACTTACTTAACGCAGTTGAATCCCAAAATGATATCTAATATAATGCACGTAAACCCCCATACTTAAATTCAAAAAGAGTCAAGGGATCTCTACTTGAATGGTTCATTAGGCACAATACTTGCTAAGGTTTTGCAAATGGGGTAGCAAGCTAAGTGGGCTTGATTGTGGGGAAAAACTCCACAGTTAAGCGCGCTTGAGCCAGAGGAGATCTGGGATGGGTGACCTCCTGGGAAGTCCTGTTTACCGGGTGCAAGCCCCGGAAGTGATGATTGATGCTATGTGATTCGTTCTCCACATTTCACTAGTTTCAATCCCACTTCTTCACCCCTGTGAGCATCACCCGATGCAATGAGTGCTAAGTGAACTATTCAAAAATCATGAGAAATTAGTCAGTTACGACTACCTCTCATGGAAATGGTCATATGTGAATGACTTACTTAATGCAGTTGAATCCCAAAAATGATATCTAAGAATTATCTTGCAAATTGAGAATTAATGTTGATTCTGTTTGTGTTATGTTTTGTCACTTTATAAAACATTTTCTATGGAATAATGAATAAACACTACGTAAAACTACTGAATCTATCTTATTTGTGCATGACTTAAGTAATTAACTATTCTCATGAAGACAAGGGTTATTTCTGTTATGATCTCTTATGAATTGGATAGATTTGCGTTAAGGCAGATCTAGGTTTATTGATTAATGCACGAAAGTGGATAATTTTTCTATTTAGGCTCCACAAAGATTGATCATAGACGTTCCCGAAGATCTAGAAGCCAATTTACTCGAGTTACTATATCAGACCATAGAAGACTATCGATCTGCACGAAGGAAGATCTGAGCTGTAAGAGCTTAAGAACCACTTATCACATGTCCCTAGATGCAAAAAACTTGTTATAAAATCCCCCAATACTGCTTTAGGTGAGACAACAACCTTCTCTATGCAGGTTGTTGCCAAAAGGGCCAGCATTTAGGGCTTTGTTGGTTGGCACAAACACCTCTGAACCTAGTTCAAGCCCCCTTAAGCCAACAACTAGTTTCACTAGCACTCAGGGTTTGCCCCATAATGGATGAGACCACCAAAAAAATGTACATATATAGACCACTCTCATCTCCCAACACAATCACTCAAACAAAAAGAGTGAATATCAACCAAGTCTTTGAATAGAATTCGAATAGTTCTAAGGTGCGAAGTATTTGTATTGGTTTTTTTTCCAAACAATTTTTTTTCTACAAACTGTTTATTCATTGTAAGGTTTGTCATTCTAGATTCTTGGTGGAATTCTACTTGTCTCATTTTGGTGGTCTGATTTTGTTTGAACATTAATAATAGAACTCATTGTTATGGCATAACTAGTGCCTACATTTGAAACCCTTTGGCAGTGATTGTGTCTAATGCTATAGTTGGTGGAAGTATTACAACAATCTCATTTGGAATATCGATAGAGTTAGCCATATGATATGATCTATTGGAGCTAAATGGGAAAAGTAGTGGCTCATTGGTAGGAATTAATGAAATACAAGGGTGGTACACAACCTTGACTCCATTGGAGCTATATTACTAAAATTAAAATAAAGGTGGGCAGAAAGCTTAATAAGCCCCAACATATATATCAAATATGGTAAGTGATTAGGAATGTAAAGGTGAGGTCATGGGTTTGATCTCCTTTTTATTGGAAAGTCTAATTATTTATTTTATTTTATATTTACTATAATATTAATGAAAGGGTTTTAGAGACAATATTAATGAACTTTTTGAAGTAGAGTATTGGAAACAGTTTGACATCCAATAATAGTGATTGTTATAAATTTCATGGTAGCATATGGTTGTAGGTTGTGATTGTAGTGACAATGATTGTGGCAGGGAAAACATTTGAACCTTTAGTGATAGTGATGGTGGTGGTGACATTTTTTTCATTTTGAGATGATGGTATAGGTTGTGATGATCAATGAATATTATAGATTATGATAGTCCTTTTAACTCAGTGATCTATGATAATAATGGATCTAAATTCAAAATGAGATGAAATAGAGGTCCACACAAAAATTTAAGAATGAGCTGAATGCCTCCACTGAGGTTGGAGCCTACTAATTCTCAAGGTCAAAGCCTCAATCAAGTTGTAGCCTACAATGAGCAGTTTCTTGCATCATACGAGGTTAGTGCATTAATCAAGTTGTATGTTACCACAAGTGGAATCTTGCATTTATTGGGGGTAGTTCGCATTCGCAGGTCAGAGCCTACAAATTGATGTAATGAATTAAATATAAATAAGAAGAATATTGGTGGTTTTCTCCCATATGGGTTTCCAGCTAGAAAAAATCATGTGCCTCTTTGTGATGTGATGGCTTATTATGTTGTTGATAGCTTCTTGATATGTTACTAGTATGATGCATTGTTATAATTGAGGATGTAATGATTATGGTTCATAGATTTATGATTGTATGGTTAAGAAAGGTGGTGAAATTGTAAATTTGACCTCACACTGATTCATCACCCATTCTCAGTGTGACCTTTGGGTTAATAAGTGTTATTAGAGAAGGTTACCTTCATAACAACTAACTACTAGAACATTGAAGATCAAGGAGAAATGGACAAAAATAGAGCTGTGGGAAAGACCCCTATGTTTGATGGAACTAATTATGCATTTTGGAAGATAAGGATGGAGAAATATATCATATCACTGGGATAATAAAATTAGGAGATCGTAAACAATTTTAATAATGTTCTAAATGTCATTCCAATAGATGCAACAGAGAAGGAAGTTTACACATATAATGTAAAAGCTATGAATGTTATCTTAAGTGACACGAATGAGTCAAAATTCATTAAAGTAATGTAATGTGAGTCAACTCATGAGGTATGTAATAAACTCCAACCTTATTATGAAGGGGATATAGAAGTTAAATAATTCATAATAAAATATCTTGGGAGACAATTCGAAAGCTTGAAGATGGAAGAAGATGAGGACATTGCCTCATATTTCATTCGAGTAGAAAATATAGTCAACTCGATTGCTTGTCTCGATGAAGAAGTCTCATATATATATGTTTGTAAAAGAAGTATTGATATCACTTCAGTCAAGATTCAATCCTAAAGTATCAACCCTTGAGTAACTAGTAGAAGTAGAAAAGATGTTCATGGATCAAATACATGGAAATATCTTCGCATATGAGTTAAGAATAAAGGAAGACAAATCAAAAGAGTCAAGGAAGAAAAATTCAAGGTAACAAAAGAATAGAGGAAATAAAAAGATCAATAAGACCCTAATTCTAATGAATAAGAATCCAAGTTCTTATGAAAAATCAAGGGAGGAATTGAAAAGATCAAAGGTAAGATTCCTTTAAAATATTTTAAATGTGGAAGAATTTGTCATTATGTATCCAAATGTCATAATGCTTAGATAAATGATAGTGATGATGGATCAATATTAAAACCCAAGTATGAAAAGAAGAAGCATGCAGGTAAGATAAATGACTTTTACAGAAATGAACAAAGCGATAGTGAAAGTAATGCAAGTGTAACTGATGAAGAAAGGAGTGAAATATTGTTCATTGCTGAGGCTAAAGAACCTCAAGTAGAAGTTCATTAGGAGGGATAATTTAAATGCGCATCGGAGGAAATAAGGATTCTAAGAAAGAAAGGAAGTCAATTGTTGCAACAACTTCGATATCCAAGTCTAAATGAAGACATCATTCTTGCTTTGAAAGTTGGATTAGAAGAAGAAAAAATATTATAGGAGTATATAAATATTTAAATGAGAAGGAGAAAATATGTGAATTATTGGAAGAGGAAGTTATCCTATTAAGAGAAGAGTTGGATGAGTGTTGGACATCACAATTTTCATGACTCCCTTATCCTATTTCTTAGTTTTAAAATTGTTTTCTTGCCGTTTCTTGTATTTATGATATATTAACATGTATAACATAGGTTTTAGAAGGAATTAATTTACTCTTGCAATTTCACCTTTTTGATGAAATATTTTGATTGCAAAAGCGTTATTTTCTTATGATTGAATTGTTACTATGAACAAGGGTTTTGCAACAGCTAGAATGTGATGATATTTCTTGATTTGTTCATGCTAAAGTTGGATAACATGATGCTCTCTCAACCAACTATAGGAAAAAGAGAGCCTGATTCTTATCTGAGAAAAATTATTTGTGAAAACACCCTTGATTATCTCATCTGGGAGATATTATGACTCATATGTAAGTGAAAATGAGCATCCTCAGAAGCTTTCAATCCTCAAGATTTCTCTTTGTTAAAATATTAAAAGATTCATAGGATTTATCTTTATTAAAAGATTTACTTATTTATTTATTTATTTATTTATCTTTCATGACCGTGGTATAAATATGGGGATTTATGTCTTGAAAGAGGGATTTTTGGATGTAATATTTTTGTATACAGTTGATAAACTCGCTTGAGCACTGTAATCGATTTTTTGAAATATAATGAAATTTTCTATTGTCGAGAGTTAATTTACTGTTCTGATTTCTCCGACAAGGTAGTCTGACTCTAGTCGTTTGAGCCTGCTCCTGGATGAGGTGTTGTCTTTATTTGTATCATTAGATTTCCATTTTATCTTTTTATTTCAACCATCTATCTATTATATTATTTACAAATTGAGTACTTTATTTTGAGTAGGTATAATATCAGTAGTTGTAATATTTATTTGAAGGGGTTTCTCTTTGGACAAGTCAATTTATAATTGTTTTTGCTTTGTTGTTGTTACGTGAAAGTTATCTCTAGATTGTTGATGTTTCTACACTATTTTAGTTTCTTTTCCTTTTATTTGTTCCTTTCTATTCCGTAGAGTATAGTTTCCTAGTGTTGTTCCTTCAATTATGTTATTGGTTGTTTCTTAAGTAGAAACTTAGCATTCAAATATTTTTCTTACTATTTTATTGTAAACAATAATTATAATTCCATTTTTTTCTGAATGATTTGTAGAGAAGAGATAGTTTTGCTGAGAGATAGATTTTTTGAATGTGTTTTTTAAGTTAGGAGTTGATTATTTCATCATAGTTGCTTTACTTGTTGATAGATAATTAGTTACTGTTAGTTTTAGCACTATCTCTTGCATGTATGTTGTAGACAACCTTGAAATAACTAGACAAAACCTTGGGTTGGAAAATTAATATGTGGTACTTTGTTTCTTCTTTAGAACAATTAATTGTCTCAACATTTTAGTGTTGTTTCCATGGAGGTTGTCAAAAGAGAGTTCCATTATATTTAGCTGTATACATGAACCTCTAAAGGTTGGATATTGAGGACAAAATATAGGAACTTGTGCACACACATTGGTAAATAGAAACTTGTGGTGGTGTTTGCCCTAAGTTGTTAGATTTAACCTATTTAGTATGCGTGACTAGAAATAACATTAGGGGTAGGAACCAGGTAATAATAGATTAAATATCCACTTCAAAAAGAACTAAAATCTAGGGTCAAGTTGGCCTTGGATGAGTGACCTTTATAGAAAAAATTATTTGAAGGGAAGAATCTCAAGCCTCGGTAGGTCCCCTGACGGTATCAAAGAAGGGCTCTACTATTATTACACCTCCAATTGTAGAATCTTATGTTGTAGCTAATGCTGAGTTTCATGACAAAATCATGGGATTTGGGCATAACTTTCAAGATTTACCTAGCAGTCACCTCGATCCTTTTAGAAAGAGTGAGGGGAACTGTTGGAATTTAAAGGAAGGGAGAGACGGGGTGAGTGATGTACATCATCAACGTCCTAAGAAGGAACTTCCTATGACACCCATTGTGAAAGAAGGAATCAAAATTCATGATCCGAGTAGTACTATAAGACATAGACTAGGTTTAGGATCTTGCCACTATACGAGTCTCTTTCAGTTAGTACCTCTTGATTTTTGCATTCTTGAAGGATACTGGAAGATTTTTTACCAAATGGAAAAGGAAGATTTTTTACCAAATGGAAAAGGCAGGTATCAGGCACACAAAATTTGACCATAGAATACCCTAGATCGATTTGTAAGATAATGCACCTATGAAGGCTATTCCACTACAGTTCCAAATTTTCATGGGATGGCCTTTGAAGACAAAAATGCATTCCTATTTGAATTTGACATTCTATGTTAAGGATATGATCATTCTACTAACCCCTAGAAACTAAATCTATTTACTTCCACTATAAGGGAGCAATACTGTATTTTTTCATGGGATTAGGTGGTGGCACTATTAACTCATGGGACCACATGAAACAAACCTTCCTTACTAAATATCAAGATTATAGTTCACCCTGAGACTTAAAGGAAGAAATATAAAAAATGGTATTTAATGAAGATGAAATCTTAGAGGAATATATCAATAGGTTCCAATATAAGTTGCAAATATCACCATACTACACTCTACCTAAAGAAGTACTGAACACTTCCCTAATTAGAGGAATGAAGGACGAATGGATAGAAACACTTAACCTAATGGGGTAGGGTGATATTTCGAAAGAAGAATATGATGATATTGTGAAATTTTGTATCATGTTCTCAAGTGGGAGTACACAGGCTAAGTTTGGGATTCGTGATCCACTTAGTAAAACCAATAGAACTACAGACACATGAGTCACATTTGAAGAAATTTGTAATCTAATAGAAAATTTTAAAATTGATATACTAAGCACATTGAATACACAATTGGATGTATTTCAAGTAAATAAAAATTAGGTTGAAGAAGAATGAGCATTGGAAATATTCTATCCTCATTGTCAATGAAAGCATGGCCGTAAGGAGTGCCTACTAGATACAATCAAAATTTATGCTATCTATACCAAAGATCACTTGAGAAATCATTGTACCTATATCCCTAGGCTAAAGAAATTATTTAAAGAAGTCTTGGAAGGGATAGAACCTGCATTTTTCATGGCACATCAATGACAGTGGAAAAATCACCCAATATGTATGGTTCAGGACCCTTCCATGTTTTTCTCTAGAAAATATGGAGAACAACAGTTTCCTAGAATAAATTGAAAGGGTCAATAACATTCCAATATTGCATTCATCCCCAGCCATATCCCCCATGACCTTGGTAAAATCAGTTGTTTCCTAGACCATCTTAGTTGAGCCAACAATATTCTGCATCCCCATGGAAAAATTCGCAGAGTAATATGTATCCTTTCCAATGGTCAAACATACTCACTCAGGGGCTAATATGGTCCCAAAAATGGAAGCATCACTCCGGACACATAAATCAATCAGTAGGAATGTTGCCTCATAGCAACTCCTATAGCCATTAAAACCACCACTTCAGTTACCCCTAAATGCCACACCTCTGTTACGTCCTCAACTAGTTGCATAGCCAAATTCAAATCCAAACAATAGGTTTGTGCAACTTTTAGAAATTATTGATACTTCTAGATGTTCTCCTCCATCCTTTCAATGTAATGAAATCCACTTAAGATCTGGGTTGACCATTTTTCCATGGGACCCCCCAAGGAACTTAGAGCAGCCAGAAGATGAAAATTTTCTTAAAGAGTAGCATCAATCTGAAAACCCCCCTTCTATTGTAATTATCACTATTATAGAATCACCCAATAAACTAGCTACGAATCAAGAATCTAGTAAAATTTTAGATGTTTCTCCTTCGTTTCCATAAATATTGGCTATAGCACGACCATCCACATATCCTAAATTTGATCTTGTAGGGGCACTACAAAGTTTATGTATTAAAATTACCCTTCTCCAAGGTATCAGAAATATATGTATCTATGCTAAGACCACCAAAGAACTATGTTTCATGAAACTTGGAAGAAAATCAATGGACCCTCTTATATATAGTCCATGTCCTTGAGAAACTTTCTAATCTTATTTTGGTAAATAAGATACCCATCAAATATGATGATCCTGGAAACCCAGTGGTCACCATTCATATTTAGGGGCTTAGCTTTCCAAATACTTTAGTGGACTTATGAGCTGCTATAAAAATCATAACACTTGAACCTATTCCATCCTTGAGATAATCACATGAAAACAAACACTAGCCATGATAGAGTTATCTAATAGATCTTTGGTAAATCTAGAAGGAACCCTCCATGATATTATCATCTCTATGGATTCGTGGGAGTATATAATATATTTTTTGGTTCTTAACCCTAGAAATAAGCTAGAAGGACATCATCTCATATTGGCTGGTTGTGGATTTCCATTGTGAATGCATACGATAGGTGTCAAAATGGATGTATGGCTATTGCTAAAGGAACTACCATCAAGAAACTTAGTCTATACCCACCTGCTAAACCCATCTTGTCATTTGACAATCTTAAGTGGTTTCCTCCCTAGTATGAAGAAGTAAGGCTACATTCTCCCCATACCATTGATAAACCCCTTATTTTCAAGATATGGACTGACGATGATACAATCAATGGTTTCATTAGCTAGCCCTCCAACGTAGGATATCCAACATGCCAGATGTTGAAATTCATGGTCGATAATGAAGCGTAGGGTGATCCACTGGAGGAGTTAAATAATGATCATATACCTATAACTGTACTCCATAATAGTATTCTTGTTGAGATTGAACTAGGAAAAATGTTGAATATTAATGCCAGTCTTCATGACCTCCAGCATGAGAAACTAATCCAAATCCTTCAAAAATACAACTAAGATGCCCAAGCTATTCGTCAACTGCAAAGGAGAATGAATCCACATCTTAGGGACATAGTGAAGCAATAAATCTAGAAATTTCTCGATGTCAACTTTATATATTCTATATCTGATAGCTAGTGGGTTTCCCCATTGGTGGTAGTCCCTAAAAATAATCGAAAATGGATGATTTTGATATATTATAGAGAACTAAACAAGGCCACATAAAAAGATCATTTTCCTCTCTCGTTTGTAGACCAAGTCCTTTATACACTGATTGGGAGGAGATACATTTCCTCCCCATATGGTTTTAGCGGATAAAATCAAATTCAGATGGATCCTAAGAGTCAAGATAAAACTAAGTTCACCTTTCTATGGGGAACATTTGTAAACAAATTTTAACCATTTGGGCTATGTAATGCACCAACCACTTTTCAGAGGGAAATTCTGATTATATTTTTTTTATTTAACCAATGATGTAATTGAGATTTATATGGATGATTTTAATCCTTATGGTAATGAATTTTATGAAGCTTTAGATAATTTAGAGAAGGTTCTTGTATGTTGTATAGCTACTAGACTATGGCTCAACAATGAGAAATGCCATATGTTGATGACAAAAGGTGTAGCCTTGGGACACTTTATTTCTAATGTAGGTATTCAAGTATATCTAAATAAAATCGAGGTAATACTTAAAATGCCTATTCTTCATATACTAATAGAGTTACATAGCTTCCTTGGTTATGCTGGGTATTGTCGTTGTTTCATAGCACATTTTTCAAAAATTGCAGCTATTGTATGCATTAACTAGACATGTGGAATTCAAATGGACTGATAAGTGTGATATTTCTTTTGCGGAGTTGAAGAAAATGGTCTCAACAACACCTGTGCTATGGGGACCAGACTGGAGTCTTCCATTTTTTTATATATTCATACACATATATCACGATGATAGGGCAGTTCTAGGATATAAGGAGGATAAGAAACCTTATTCAATTTATTATATCAGCAAAAACTTAACACCTACAAAATTAAACTACACTTTGATAGAAAACAAATTTCTAGTTGTTCTCTATGTTATAAATAATTACATCATTATATAATAGGTTATCCAATTTTATTATATAATAATCATTATTATATTTTATATTTATCCAATATACCTATTACCAATGGCATAGTAACACACTGGTTATTGTTGTTAAATGAATTTTACATCACTATAAAAGACTGACCATGAAAGGAGAACCATGTTGCAGATTTCCTATCAAGAATTCCACCTACAACCAATTCTTCACCAGTTGAAGATTGATTCCCATATGAACATTTGTTCATTTTGAGTGTCCAAACACTATTGTACACTGATGTTGCAAACTATTTGGCGGCTGGAAAACTGGCATCACATCTGTCACCCTAGGAAAAGCAGCACATTATTCAGTGTAGTGCTTGATTGTCATGGATAGACAATTATATCTTGCATACAAGTGTAGATCTCCAAGTTCGTAGATGCATTAGAGAGGATGAGATCTATGATATCCCCAGGGACTTCCATAACTAACCTTTTGGAGGACATTTTGGTTACCGTAGAACTAGGCATAAAGTATTTCTTATGGGCTATTTTTGGCCTACGATATTCAAATATGCTAAGGAATACTTCAAGATTTGTGATAACTATTAATGGTTGGGTCATCCCATTTAGGGTGATGAAATGCTCCTCTAACCACAACTTGCATTGGAACATTTCAAGAGATGGGCAATGGGACTTTATAGGTCCCATTATTCCACCTCCACACCAAAAATCATACATTCTAGTCTACATAGACTATGTAACAAAATGGGTGGATGAAGTAGTCATTGCAAGAGTCACATAAGAGGTAGCCATGAAATTTCCATTTGAATTGTTTTTCCAATATGGCTTGCCTGTAGACCTTGTAAGTAATGAAGGATCATGCCCATAAAATCTCTACCACTTTGTAAAAGTATCATATCAAGCATAAAGTCACTTCTACTTACCATCCAAAAGAAAAAGGTCAAGTGGAAAGAACAAATAAAGTCTTGGAAGGGATCCTAACCAATACAATGTCCACAAATCACCGAGACTAGGTCTCTAAATGCTCTAAATCCTTGTGGGCTTATCGAATGACTTGGTGCAATATTACTGGATTTTAACCTTATCAGCTTGTTTTTGGTAAGGAGACTATTTTTCTGATTGAATTTGAGGTTAAGACTCTTAGAGATTCTAAGGAAGTCAGTCTCGACCTTTCATAAGCACAAAAATAAATCCTCCAACAACTCAATGAAATGGATGAAATGTTCCTTGCTACTCTCCAATGCACAACTATAGTTCAACAACACAAAGCTAAGTGGCATTATCATTTGATTAAAAATAAGACCTTTTGGAAAGGGTATTTGGTGATGTTATATGATTCTAGATTTCGGGACTTTCCAGGTAAGCTCCAAATGAGATGGTTGTGTCCTTACGAAGTCAACGAAGTTTATGATAATTAGACAATATGCCTTACTTCAATCGATGACTCTGGCATTTCTTTCCTCGTTAATGGTCACAAAGTTCATTTGTACCACCAACCACATACAACAGAGTCCTTCCTTCATGAAATTGAAAATGATGAAAATTTTTAGGTTTTAAGCCAATTGCTAGAATGTCCCCATGGTAATGATCAGGTCAAATTTCTCTGAAAACCCCTTATTTCCATGTACGTAATGTAAATAGTATTTATTTTCTTATGATGTGTATATTTTATTTATTTTGGGGAACATCATGAACATTTTTTTTAAAACATTACTACTATAATTATTACAATTGTTGTGTCTAAGTCATAATGTTGTTTCTTTAGTTGTTGTTTCCTTAGTCACAACACTATAATCACATTTGTTTTTTCCTTAGTCACAAAATCGTGATCACAATTATTGTTTTCCTAGTCACAACAGTATTATCACAGTTGTTGTTTTGTTATTCACATCATCACAATTGTTGTTTCCTTAGCCACAACTGTCATTTCCTTAGACGTGGCTATTGTTTCCTTAGATATGGTTTTTGTTGATGGTTTGTTTGTCAATATCTTTTTTTTCTTGGGATAAGGAACACTTCAATCCATTTTTAATATGATGGTTGGATAGATGGTTTGTTTAATAATTATCACATGAGAATTTACTTTTAAAAGGAGAACTTTTTCTAAGGGTGATTTTATTAAATGGATTCTTGAATCTCGTAAAATCCTTAATTCCTAAATCCCTAATCTTGTAAGAAATTCATAAAAGTACCCATCATAAATTTATTCTATCATCACTTAAGGAGCCATCTCTCACTCCAATTTTTAAAACAATTCTATGATTCTTTTAAAGGAAATAAATTTTCAAAATAAGATTATCCAGTTAATAAGTAGTTAGTATAAGGCTTTTAACGTCATCCCTAGCTCTTAAGGAGTTGATGTGCCACCCCATATGTTAAGTAATCTGTTATGAATAACAAAAACCATAATAGAAAAAAATAATAAAAATAAAAACTCAATGGGGGATAAGAGGTCTCATCACGAGCCAACCTACCATGATCATAGGATCTAGTTCAAAGTGACATTACCACTTTTGGTCACCAAGCCAGTGTAATGGCCTTTGGTCTTAGGGCCGAAGGATAAGAGGTCTCATGACGAGTTAACTTTTTCACTTTATTAGTTCATGTGAATGACATTGTTATTAACTGGTTATCATGCCAGAACAATGACCTTATGCATACATTTAATAAAATCAAAATAAACTTATAAGTTATGAATTTATTTCTAATAGATGGGATACTGACATCTCAAAGGGTTAAAAGGAATCCTCGTCGAGGCTATGGATGTTTGCTGGAAGTAGTGGAAATGCATGTGGTATTGAAGCGGATTGAAATACTACAATCCAATTATCTATATTGACTCCATAAAATCAATAATCAACAAATGAAAGTCATTATATTTGTTAAAACATGCTATGGAGTATTATTGAAATAACTCGTATAAAGTGATGATTTTGATTGTTAATGAGAACTGATCACAATTCTAGAAATCAAGGATAGTGACTATAAGGACATTCAAAAACCAAAAATTTATATCAACTTTATTTATTAACTCCTATATTTTTCCTCCATGTGATACTCGATCAAACATAGTTTCCAACCATTCATTATTTCTAAATCTCCTCATGCCTTTATTCCTTTTTACATTATTGTTTTAGTTATCATGATGATTTTGGTCATTATTGGACCTTACGATTGGTCATCAATCTGACATTTGCTTCACATGTTACAAATATTTCTCATCCTCCACCACCATTTTTGACAGTTGTTCTTCCATGTTTAATTAATATGGATATATCCTCTAATCATGACAAAATACTTTCAACTCATCAAAATTGGTCGATGGCCTTGGATGACCATTAAATTCTATTGGGGGGCAAGAAAGTATTGTTTCATGTTATGTTCATTTAATTCCCAAGAATGCATTATTACATGTTATGTTCACTAACTTTCATATTTTGCACAAAATTGCTATCTCTGAACTCCATTGTTTCCATTTGAAAATCATTCCCTATTGAACAAATATCATGGAGGTCATTTAATATGCCATGAACCAACCCAAATATAGGCTACAGAGGAGGCACACAGTATTCTTAATTGGGTAGGATTGATATTTATTATGAACGATTACAAGGATTTGATAATGAAGTCACACTCAAATTCATGTAGAATTTGAATGAAAACAAAACAATGGTAAGGAATGTGTAGATTTAGGTGAGAGAATAAATAATAAAAGAGGTAGCAAACCTATCGTTAGAAGGGGAGAAGTGGTACGAAGTGCACACCTCGCTACAAAATGCAACCCTTCGATTTTTAAACCCTGCAGTAGAATTAGTCAATAATGGGAGAGGGAATAACGATAGTTCATTCTAGGCCTTTAGAAAGAGTTAGCATGAACTATTCAATTGTACATCATTTGCGATGAAAGGTATGATGTAGTGTGATTTCATTGTCCTAAGTTAATGGAATTTCTGAGATAAAAGGTAGTCTTGAAGCTTCCTTATTTTTTGCAATCACTGTTGCATGAAAATGATGGTAGATTAAGAAAATATAAAGACAAAGTTTCAGTTGTTAGCCACGATGGGCTCATTAAATTGCTAGTTGTGAGGAGTTTGAATCAAATTCAATAGAGTTGGGATGGATTTATAGGAAACCTTAGGGGTGAACAAAAAAATTCATTAGAAGGTGAAGCAATTGTTGGGACATCAAAAATATTTTAGTCAATAATGAGCATGCAAGAAGAGACAATGAGACTAACCAAAATAAAACCTTAATGATAGGAGATGCTTCACAAGGATTCATGCAACTTAAAAATACAACTCCTTAGAAACTTAGTTGAGCAGATAGGTTTTAACCTCATACACAAATTACCTGCATATGAATTCTAAAACACAAAAAATAAACAATGCCTGAGCATAACACATATACACAGAGACTTTCCCCTAGATCCCAAAAATGGGACTACTAGCTTGATTTTTCATTATGTTCCTTTCAATGTTACAATACATATTTATACACATCGAAGCATCCAATACCATGGATCGAAAACCATTGCGTCCAAAACTATGGACCAAAAACCATCATGTCCAAAACCATGTGCAAAAATCATGCACACAACCATAGGTAGGTCTGACCAACCTAACATAGGGTCCAAAACCAAAATTTTTCGGGGCGCTACCTCGGACCTCAGGTTACCTTCACCCCTCAAACCCCCTGTGTCTCCCCTCACTACGTAATTAGCACAAATAAGGGGGTATCCACCCCCTTCTAACCCCCCGGTTAACTACATGGGCTAGTCATGGAAAGAATATAACACAACCCAACAGAGCAGAGAAGCAAGTAGAATCCTTTTTGGCCTATTTGCCCAAAAAGAGGAGAAGATAAGCCAGACTAGTTAAAATTCAGTAGGGACAAAGTTGCTCAAACCCCACTAAGCAGTCAACAACAAAAATAAAACTCAAGAACTGTCTTATGAGGAACAGACACAACTACGAACCCATGAAGAGAACCTAGCTCAAGATTCATCAGTCTTAAGAAAATAAATTCACACTAGGAAGAACAAGAAATAGGGGTGGCCCATGCATTAGAAGGATTGGAAAATATGTTGGAAACAATAAACTTAGGGGAGCTAGAGAAAGAGCTTGCAACTCATTTAGGAAGCCCTCCTAACTCCAATGAGAATGCCTCTCCTGATTCTCTAGATACAACTCCTTCTGTTGAGTCTGTTATCTCAAAATTAGATCCTGATAGGCTGCTGTTTAGGTTGACTCTAAGTAACTATTTCAAACCTACTTTAGGCTGAGGCTTAGCCTCCTCAACCTGAGAGGGCTCTCTCAAAAGGGGTTAATGATTTTGATTATAGATAAGATGGCTAACTCTTGTAAAACAACTGTGAGAATATGAATGGTGGAAACACATTTAACAACTATCCATTGGGCTTATGGAGTCAATAGCATCTCAATATAACAATGAACTCAACCTTACATAGAAGTCAGGGCATTCAACATCTAAATATTCAGAACATAAAAACTCATATAGGACCACACAGTTTATGAATGCATACAGGAAGTCAGAGCACCTTAAGTGAATTCTGAGTGATTACACATCCATACCACTACAAGAATTAGGAAAAGGACAACATCACATATTCTGAACATAAAAATCCCTCATGAATCATGAGAAGTAAAGCCAAACATGTATTACTGAAACAAAGTTTTACATAAGCCAAATACCAGCCTTTTCATAAAATTTACAACCCTGAGTACATTGCTGCTTCATCTATATATAGAGTTCTTATTCTACCTGATTGAGATTCCTCCTCAAGCATGAGGAGAATTCAAAAACTACTTCTATTACTGACAGCTATTAAACTTTAACTACTTAATAAATACAACAAACTTTAACTGGAGTTTTTTAGAGATCTAAATCAAATAGGACTCTAACTCCATATTACATGAATAATGGCTTTGATTAAGATAATTCTCTTTATTTGACATCTGGTTCTCTTTCAGTTTGGCTGAGATGGGTGTTCAATGCTCCACGCTACTCTTGTATGCTGTATCCCCTTCACTATTCAGAAAAAATTGGAGACTATCCTTGCTTCTCGGTTTTATGGTTTTCAAATCCACATAAGTTGGTCTTTCATCTTTGTTTCCCAAAACATGACAGGTGGCCACGTCTATTGATGTGTTGTCCACTGTTTTAAAACATGACTTGATGATGTGATGTCCACTGTCTTTAAAACCAAAAACGCGTTCAGGCTGTCTGAACCGTGCTTCAACTACTTATGAGAAAATGCAACTTTTGATCTAAACCATTTATCTCCACTTGTCTTAGTCTGATTGGTTGTTGTAGCTTCAAATGTCTCCTTGCGTACATTTTTCCTTCAAAATGTTCCCGCTTCTGCTTCAAAATTGGTTGATTTATGTTGAAATCATCACCTTCAGCAGTTTCGTAGCGCGCTACGAAACTGCTGAGTTGTTTAAAAGACATTGTTTTTAACCCGAGAATTTTATTAATCGAGCACTTTGTTGCCAAAACTTCCTTTAGACTTTTCAAAAAACTGAATGGGCATTTAGGTTTCTTCAGAAGGGTGAAATCAATCAAACTCATCAAAACTCAAAACAAAGTCTTACTTGAAAGGTGATTTCATTTAGCAGGTTCTTTAAGCTGGCTTAACTGTGCCTTTAGATTTTCTATTTGTTTCTTCATAATCTTATTCCCAGCTCTCAGTTGCATATTAATCATCCTGATGTACTTGGATTCTTTGATTGCCGGCACTGTCCAAGTATGAAATTGCGTGTTACAGTCAACCACCTCTACAACTGCATTCTCCTCCCATAGGGTTTTAATTCTGTAATAATTAGCTTGTATGACCGCATGTCTTCTAGCAGCTTTCTTCAGTTTGGAAATCTCATGCTTAGCTAATTCCAATTTGCTTTTCAGGTCTGCTATATTGTCTTCTTTGGATGTAATGACTATTTTACCTGTGTTCTTCCTTTGTTGGCGTTGTGTCTCTTCCCCTGTTTCCTCTGTTCTTGGCAGTGCTTCCTGTACTTGCTGAAATCTCCTTGTCATAGGTATTCTAGGTTTAAAAACAAATTGTTCAGCTTGCTCATCAAATTTAAGCCTTTTTGAGGCTTTGACTTTCTTTGTACTCTCTTGTTCTGACTGCATCAATTCACCTTGAACTGGTAGGGACTCCTCAAAGTCAATAGCTTGCAATAAATCATTTAGACTTCCCTTGGAAACTGGACTTTCTTCAACTGCTACTGCTTTACCTTTCTCCTTAGCCATCTGACCTCTTGTTCTTCTCCTTGAGACTACTTCAGATGCGCTTGCTTCAGGTACAGTCTTTTTAACATGAGATTTTTCCTTAGTTGATTTCTGAGGTGTGTCTTGAATGATGAGTGGCTGTACTGGCTCTCTCACTTGTTTTCTTGCTTGTGAATTTGGAACTCTCTTAGCTCTTGCTTCTGTTTGGAGCTCCGCTATTGTGAAATCTCTTGCAGGTAGAGGACTGAGGCCAGTCTGGCTTTTGAAGCCAGCCATAAAAATGAATGAATTCCAATCTTTGCCTACCCTTTGAAGCTCATCTAAGACCAATAGTTTAATCAAACCATGGTGAAACAAAGAGGTTTCACAATCCTCTTTCCTCAATTGTACCTTATCACACATCTTACTCAAACTACGGAAAAGATAAAAAGGTAGATCAATGGAGACCCTCCCTGTGAAATGCAAAAGGAGCTTAAAATGGTACAAGTACACCTTGTTATACCTTCCTTCACAAGTCAAATATTTTTGTATGCAGGTGAGTAAATGAGCATAATATTCTTTGACATAGCTCCTGGGCATTGCCTTACTTAAATCTGCATTTACAAACTCATTCTTTAAAAACTCCTTGCAAGGATTCATGTCAAATTTGAAATTTTTAAACCATTCCTCTTGTCCTCGTGGGATCTCTGTCACAGTGGATATTATCTATGGTGAGACCTGCAATTCTATCATAGCTACCTTTGAATTCAAGCCTGTGAAATTAAGCGCAAATTCTTTGGTTACCTGTGCATGTCCTCCTTGTAACTTCTTGCAAAAATTCCAGCACCCGGCTTTTTTGAATGCTTTCTCCACCTCTTTATTCCTTAGTGTGATATCCAGGCCGTCGGGCTCGTTCCTTAGACATTTGCCGGATCTGTGTTCTTTTTTCTCCATTGATTTTTTCCAAAGATTCGCAAACAATGACTACCAGCTCTGGTTTGAATTGTGATTCAGCTTCTATTTGGATTCTGCCTCGCTTGATTTTCAGCCTCGCTTGATCATACTTGTATTTGAACTTGAAATCTTGCCGTTTAAAATCTCTCAAATTGCAATCTTGCAGATTTGTTATTCATGCAAGATTTACAAACATCATTAAGATTTATGCACGATGGTCTTTCTTGGAAATGATGATTCGTGCGTATCAATAGATCTAGTGGTGGTGATAATGGCAATGGGTGGTGGAATGTGATAAGAGGGGTACATGAACTGACATGAGATGACACGGCCTATGACTCACCTAACGGACTTGACATTTCGGGAAAGATTCGCTGCGAAATGTACGAATCCCTGATTTCGCAGCGCGGTTAGTTTAAATTTGAATGATGCGCTGCGAAATTGCCTAATAGGGTTTGCGCTATGAAATTGTTAAACTATAAAAGCGTTGTGAAAACACTTTAATAGTATGTATGCGCTGCGAAATTACTAAAAGACTCGGTAACTGACATAAGATGACACGTGGCTATGAAACAGTGGTGAATGGAGGAGAACCAATGGTAGATAAGAATAACTTGACTCATGACCTCTTAAAACTTCAAACTCTAAGAAAAAAAAAAATAAAAATTAAAACGAGCATAGACTAGCACTGACCTTTATTATCGGGCTAGGATGAAAAGTTACATATATCAACTCTTTTTTTTTTAAGTGATAACAGAGTCCATGGCCACCATTATTCTAAAGTTTTCTGATTATTTTGAAGCTATAGCTACTCAAGAAAATTGTGGGGATTCTATTGCCACTCTATTAAAACCCTTTTCTCTAGAAGACAGAACGCCACAATCTCCTTTCGAAGAACTGACTGATGACAGCGAAAAACTTGATGTTATGCCTTCAAGCAGACCTTAGATTGAACCTCTTGTCATCGATTTCTTAGAACCTATGACTGATAGAGTTCCAATGGAAGTTGATAATTCACCCATCGATCCTCTAATAGGTGATTCTACCCAAAAGACTAATGTTTAAAATTATGAAGTAACAACCTTTGTTTCCCCTCCTCTTTCTTGAACAATGCTAGCTAGATAATTTGCTCGAAGAATAGGTACCAAAGATGTGAAGGATAAAGTAAAAGGAAAACTTCTTAAGGAATTCATTATACTAAGGATAGAAAATGAAAAATTATAGAGGAAAATGCAAAAGTTTAGAAAATGGTTGCAGATTGGCGAGTAGTTTAATGAGGGTCCTGGAAAGAAAGTTGTAGAACAACTTGGAATTGATGATAGGAAGAACGAAGCCCATAATGTTGAAACTCAAACTAATTTCATACTTGTATCTACTAAAGCAGGTGTTCAAATTGATTTTGTCTTTATTTCTATTGAAGTAGGAACCCAAACTGATTATGCATCTATTTTTATTGAAGAACAGGTTTAGATTGATCCTCCACCTATTTTTACTGAAGTTGAGACTTAAATCGATCCTGTACCTATTTTAATTGAGAAAGGAGCACAAACATATGTGATACCTCCTTATACCCAGTTGATTGTAGATGCTGCAATAAAGGTACTAAATAAAACCATGGCATAATATAAAGAGACTGTAACTAGATATTGAAGGGAGTAGTTCCTTAGAGAGAATATCAGAAACTACTCCAACATTTCTAGGCATTAATAATGACAAAGGATAAAATACATGCAAAATTAAGAGCTGACAAAATGAAAATCCAGGCCTTGAAGGAGAATATTTGTAAGGTCATAGAACATAGACATGAAATTTGTTATATTTATTCATATGTCTTAGCATGTAGATCTCAACATGAAATTATGATTTATTTCTACTTGAAAAATATGGTTGCTCAAAGATAAAGCTATACAATGTGGCCAATTATATGAATTCAATAATGTGTTATATTTCATCACTATTTTTCATAAGAAAGATGAGAAAACAAAGTATATCTTCTGTGAACTCTACATGCACAAGTTTCTTTTAGAAGAACTTGTAAATGAAAACATTGTCCCATCCAATGGAGATTTCCAATTCTAGGACTATATCGTTTTCATTAAATCAAATAAAGTGGGAAAAATCCTATCACACTTTTTAGTGAAGAGAGCATAATATTGATCTTTGGGTTAGGGGTGAGCCATGAAATCCATTTGCTACATTTCTCTGTCATAATTCCTTTATATAAAAGCATGATGTTTCTCCCTCACTTGGGAAAATTGATAACAAGGTATTACACTGAGGGATTATGTTTCTAATCATAATATTAGTTTATTGGTATCATGCACTTGCATCTATCCATCCAGTAGAAAGGTGAATACTCGATCTAGATATTGCCTTTCCCACTTGAGATGGAAACTAGTTCTTGTGGTGCCCATGTGGAGATGTGTTGTGGGTAGCTTACCCTACCTGTCTGTGTGTCTTCGAGTTTCCCTTGTCCTAGTTGCTTATTTTATGCCAAATTATGGTTTATTGTATTATTGAGTGGTGCACGTCATGATATGTTGAAACCTTGATTGTTGGTGTTGTTGTCTTCAATTCCTGACCTAATGGAGCATGAGTGGTATCAGGTTCCTTTTGTAGTACCTTCTTTGATTTATTTTCTTCAATTATTAATTCCACCATAGAATCCTCATATGAGGTGCCAGTACCTGTAGAGTTTTCTACGTAGGCCTCCTTTACCTATTCACTAATGGAAATATGCTATAATGTAATTTTATTGTTTTTATATCGGAGCTTGAGGAATTTCTTTTGCACATTGATATTAAAAGTACCAATAGATTCCATCCAAGGGTATCCCAAAACAACATCTAGATCATCCACATAGAAATCATAACAATTATAATTCCACACATACTTATCCATAGAAATCTTTAAATATTATAAATTTGAACATAATCATCATCAACTTGTGTGTGTTCAATATGATTTATTGGGACTTGCAAATTTTTTTCCAAATGAACATTGATAAAATTATGCTTGTAACTAGGATTGATAGACACAATGATATTCTCTTTTTGAATATTTCCATGAACGTGTAATATGGAAATATTAGTACAAAAATAGCCTTTATGGCTCTTATTGTCCTTCTTCCTAGCATGCGACCACTTATTCAAAAGGACCTTTTTAACCTCTTCTTCGGAAAGTGTCCCTATTTGATCTTGGTTAAGTGACTTCCACCATATGGAAGCCTCATCCTTGAAATCCTCCCATGCTCTATATACCCAAGTTATTGGGCATTTGGACTTCTTATATGTTATGTATTCTTAAATCGTAGGACCATCCTATTTTCCTGTAAAAAATAACCTTTTAGAACACATAAAATAGAGTGAGGGTTTTAAATAAAATCATTTACTTTGGGTGAAAAATTAAAATGGGAATAACTCAGTTAATATAGCTTAGAATCCTTATTATAGCCTATTTTTTGGTAATGGAATGAACACTATGCAGTTTCCCATGTGTTTCGAATCATGATCTGGGTGCCCTAGGAACTCAGATCGACACTCCAACTATTCGATGTCACAAACATTTCTGAAAAAAATAGTTGATTCTAAATCAATGATATCTCCCTCTTTTGGACTTTGATTCGACCATTTTTTAATTTTGAAATTGGGTGATTTTTTTAGAGAAGCTTAGATATGTAATTATTTTCCTAAAACTATCTACAAGGATTTGCAAAAAATTACTAGAGAGCAACCGTCCATGAATTTTTGTTAGAACAATTTCTGCAAAACAACTGATTTGAATCAACGACATCTCCTCCATCTGGACTCTGATTTAGTTTTTTTTCACAAGGAATTCAACTATGCAATTTTGTTTCGAAAATGGTGACCCAAAAATTTGATATCTTATCTTCAAACTCACCGCCCACTATTTTCCCCAAATAATTTTTGCAGAAAAAAGAAAATAAAATTATCCTTGCTTTTCCCAAGAGAGAGCTATGATACCCCTTATAGTAGATTTGACCTTCAATTATAATAAACTTGTGAATATGCCAAAAGGATAACAAAATAAATGATAAAAACTTTCAGCTCTTTATTAATATCAAGACCCTTGAGGTAGGGCAACAACATACAACTACTCCTTAAGGAAGGAGAACACTCCTCAAGTCATATGCTTGACAATAGAATAATACTTGACATGTCTCAATAAAGACTCTCTAGCCTCTATATAAGCTTCATACTTACAATACCATGGGTCTCTCAATGCCATACATCCATTACAATGGACTTATCACATTACTCCCTAACTACTTGTGGTCCCTTTCATAATGTGGGTTAACCACATTATTTATAACTATGTCTCATTTATTTATCATGTTTACATTAATACATCATATTATTCCCTTGGGTACCTCTGTTGGGTCCCTATAATACTTGTGATTACTCCATTACTATTGTAGTTGTACCCCTTATTAATATTTTTGTTCCCCTATTGTCTCCATATTGTTATTATTGTGCTCCATAGAATCCCTCTATTGTTATTTTTGTGGCTTTATATTATTATTGTTAGGTCGGCTGGGTTATACTGTGACTCCTTAGACTCCTATATATAGAAGGGAGGTTTTGTCATTTGAATCATCCAAGAATTGTTCATTTATGTAATGTAAAGGAGGTTTCCCCCTCTAAGAGGCTGAATTCTAAGGCGTTGATCTATCTTTTCTATCTTTTTCTTGAGCTGGTTACATAACATTTGGTATCAGAGCTTTGGATTCTAGGGTTTCGCTACTCCAAACAGATGATTGTGGAATTTTTGCTATAAATTTTTTTCTATGATGTTTCAAAAGTTGAAAAAAAAACGCATTTGAGAACACATCGCACTAAATCTCGGTTCTGAATTTAAGAGCTTTTTTCACTATATTTGCGGAGATATGATCTGAGGAAGTTGGGATTTTTGTAGACTCCTGAATTACATTCCAAACAGGTGACCTAGGGAAAATCGTCATAACTTTTTCTCTAAGCAATGTATTGAAATTTCATAAGAAGGTGTAGAAAGAGGATGGACTGTAGTTTTTTCTATATATTTTTCAGAGCTAAAGGTTGAAACAGTGACTCGTGGCACGTCATACAAGTTCGCTCTACTGAACTAGTCTATAATCAGGTCACTGTGGGAGATTTTGCATAACTCTTCCTTGGAGAATCAAATTTGGATCAGATTGGTGGCATTGGAAAGGGACATAGAGGGCTACCACAGATCGCAATTTCAGAACTGGATGATCCGAAATTACAGAGATACATCAGATTCAATATTAGGCTCCTACAAAGTGAAAAAAGGTGTGTAGTTTTTTTTAAATTTTTGCATAAGATTGGTTTGAAAAATTAGTTTGAAGGAATTCAAAGGGCATAGTAAAGCA
>APFE030264090.1:0-17185 GCA_000404065.3 Pinus taeda
CTCACATTTTAAAATTTAATTTTTTGCATTTTAAAACTTGGATGTGTAAATTTTTTCTTTATTTTAAATTTCTCATGTCAAAACTTAAATCTTAACACACTCTGAAGACCCATTTAAATAATAACAATTGTAAAATTAGATTTAAAATTTTCCATGTTTGATAAATCTCAAATTGCATTTTTAATAAGCCAACCACATTTAACAATCACTTCTTGGACAATTGTACTATTTGATATTCAATTTCACCACTTAAAATTTGATGTTTATAGACTCAGGAGCTAGTAGAGAAGAGCATAGAAGAGTAGAGTTGAAACTTAAGAAGGATGTTCTTCACAACAATGTAATTGAATTCTTGATATAGATCAATAAGATAATAGTTAGATTTGAAAGAA
This sequence comes from Pinus taeda, assembly GCA_000404065.3. NCBI lineage: Eukaryota > Viridiplantae > Streptophyta > Pinopsida > Pinales > Pinaceae > Pinus > Pinus taeda. Next base: position 393 of record APFE030264090.1, read on the forward strand.
TATTCAAGTAATTCTTTTTTTATTACTAACCCACAATGAAAATGCTACAAAATATTTAATTCTCTTATGATATGAAACAAAAAGATTACATGGAAAATGCTTTTTATAAGACTAAGATATTGTGCGAGAAAAGGTATATGTAGCCTTAAAGTTGCTAGAAGGTCAAAATCATATAAGAGTAGCAGGTAGATGAAGTGTAATTGGTTAACACAAAGAAGTGTAATTGGTGAAGACAATTATATTATTATTGTTTATCTGAACCTCAATAAGGAAAAGAAAAACTATAATAAATATATAATCAATAAGGAAAACAAAAACTATAATAAATATATAATCAAGCATTATCTTTTTGCCACTAGGTTGCCGACTTGGCCAAAGCTATCATGGAGGAGTGTGTGTTTTTATTGTGTTTCTCATGCTTTTCAGGTATACTTTTTAAATTTTTTTATGGTTTTATGTATACTTGGTTCTTTCTATCATCATTTATAATAATAGTCTTTTAAATTATTTATTTTTGAACTAAAATATAAAAATATTGTATTATTTTTAATGTAGTGATTTTTTATAATAATTAATATAACAAAAATTTCTAAGAAACTTTATGTAAAAACTTTTGATATATTTAATTTTCAACCTCACATTTTAAAATTTAATTTTTTGTATTTTAAAACTTGGATGTGTAAAATTTCTCTTTATTTTAAATTTTCCATGTCAAAATTTAAATCTTAACACACTCTGAAGACCCATTTAAATAATAACAATTGTAAAATTAGATTTAAAATTTTCCATGTTTGATAAATCTCAAATTGCATTTTTAATAAACCAACCACATTTAACAATCACTTTTTGGACATAGCTAATAGTCAAGTACCATTGCTAACTGGCCTTCTCAAGCAAGGAATGTCTCATGGGGTTAGATTGGAATAAGAGACCTATGTTCGAAGGTAGGCCTTTCTAGAAAGCACAAATGTTTTGTATGTAAATTGAAGGGTAACTTGGAAACTCTACTTCACTATACCTTGGGGCATTCAAACCTTTTTGCGCGCAAGTGAAAAGTGACCAGATTAAAGCTAACTCTATAGTTACCTTAACTTCAACTGCTTAAGTTAAGTTAGGTTAGTGGTCAAGTCTAAGGTTCCCCTCAGCATGGGAAAATCGGAGTTGACAAAGTGAAGGAAAAATTTCTCTACCTCACCTTAGTAGTTAACTAACCCCTAGGATAGTATTTGGTCATTCCTAGCCTTAAGTTAAGTTAGGTTAGTGGTCAAGTCTAAGGTTGCCCTTAGCATGGGAAAATTGGAGCTGACAAAGTGAAGGAAAAATTTCTCTACCTCACCTTAGTAGTTAACTAACCCCTAGGACAGTATTTGGTCATTCCTATCTTGCATGCCAGAGGGAGAAGAAACTTTTCTAATGGGCCTAGCTCTTTAGATTTCCAGAAGAGGAAATGAGAGCCTAATTGGTTAGATATTTTAAATTGTTTTATGTATTTGTTGTTCTTCAAGCATGATCATGCTTAGTTGAATAATTGTTTCATGTTTGTGTCTCTTTCTAGGATTTTGGTTTTGATTTTCTTTTTTAATTTTTGTTTGGCTTGGTCATGGTTTTTTTTTTTTCAGTCTTAGTCTACAGTGAGCTCTAGTTGGTTGTTGTTTAGGAGGAAAAGGAGGTTGGATATAGTTGGTTGGGGTTAGGAGGGAGAGGAGGTTGGATCCTTTTTGCTGGGGTTAGCAGCGAGGATGATGTGAAAGAGAAGAGAAGAGAACATGGGATGGGACCCTACAGGGACAAGGTATGTACCTTTTTTCTTCTTATTTGTATTTTAGAATGGGTTTGTAGTGGACTGTCTAAATTAATTGTGTGTGGTTGGAACATTTTGTTATGCACATTTGTTTTCCTCAATACTTCTTGTTTTGGTTTTTTTGGTGCACTAGAAGTAGAGGAATTACAGAGTCAATCAGTAATTGTAGAACACATGCTATCACTTTTTTCTATTATTACATGTGAGAATCTAAATTTTGACTCCCTAATCAGCAATTTATTCATAAATAAAACCCACTAAGGTTTAAATACACATGTGCTACTATTATAGTTTTGTCTTGTATTCCAACTCCATGTAGAGATAGACTCAGAAAAATTCATGACCTCTATTGCCTTGGATTTCTAAGACTATATGTATTTGAGAATCCAAATTTTCACTAGGAAAATTATTCACAAGTAAAACCAACTAAGGTTTAAATATACATGTGCTACTATTATAGTATTTTCTTATATTCCAACTCCATGTAAAGATAGACCCACAAACATTCATGATCATTAATGCCTTATATTTCTAAAACTATGTATTTAAAGGCTGGGGATAATCATTAAGTCTTTTTTTCATTCATTGTTCTTACATAGTTACAGGTTTATTATCTTTTATAATATGAGATTTTAATAGAGTAGAATTATATTTTTTACTATGCTTTGTTTCTTGTTTTGTCTCAGAGAAACCAGATAAAATTTAAAACTATAAAAGGCTTTTAACAGAATGGGGGTTTATCAGGATTCGTTAGTTCTCCCCCCACTATTAGGCTTCTATATATTTCAAATATATGGTCTCAAACAACCCGAGTTGGCATAGCTATAGAAACCAATACTCGCATGAGGATCAGCTCCCTTGCTTACCCCAAGGAAATGCGTGGAGCACAAGTAGGTAAGGGTAGGAGCCTACCGCAGGGAATGTCCAGCAGTGAGGCTGCGAACGAGTCATCAGCCACAATTTTGTTATAATAGCTGCTCTTAATAAAGGCTATTTATTTTTTATTTATTAAATCCCTAATTATACTTACCTCGTCACAACTATAGTTTCAGAAATATTTCCTCACTTAGCCCCAGAAAAATGAGGGTGAGCTGGTTAAATGTTACATGGTATCCACCTAAAGATGTAGTTACTTAATTTGGCGTGGCATCTTCATGTTAAATTACGACCATGTTCCGGTTTTTGTTTTGTTCTTTCCACTCCTACCATGTAAGGTAACGGGCTCTCCAATAACCTCCTTTGCCTCTGTCTTGTGTTTTCACTGTTTAGCGAATAACCACCTTCCTCTCTCCAACGCAGTCAGTCTTGTGGTGTTTTCTAATGATGAGTAGTTTAGGGTGGGCAAGTTTATTTTGTCAATGTTGAACCGAATTATTGTGCCTTTGTTTGATATCAATCGCTTCTGAATGGTGTCATGCAAGTTTAGCCTTCTTTATTTTCCCTTCAATTTACTTTTATGGGGTTTGTCAAATTTATGTGTGTTTTCTATTTTTGAACATTTTTGTAGCTTTAGTGCATATAAGTGTGTTTTCTATTTCATCTTGAGAGATTACAGCCTAGCTAATCCAATTGAAATGACAGTGACATCTAAGGATGTCTTTCTTAACCAAATTGAATTGAAATCATAACAACATTGACAGCATTATGTAACACATAGTGGATCAAAATACATTGGAAAGGAAAGAGAGTAGATTGCAATTCCAAACATATGCCAAGAAATACTTTTGCTATGTTTTTGACTTTGAATTATGAGGTCGAAATGTGTGCCAAAAAAGAGACTTCTTATTATTAGCTAGCTTGTCCTTAGGTTGCTCATATTGTGAGGAAATAGAGGATATTCAGTGGTTTAAGACATTTGTGTAATTTTACTTCTCTTTTATTTCCGTGTAACCTATATATATATATATATATGATATATATATATGTATAATATATATATTATCAGTTTAATTAGCTTTATTTCATGTGAATGTTGGGGAATTATAAGCCAGATTTCTATGGGTATACATTTATTTTTGACTTGGATTCGAAAGAGTTTTAATTATTGTTATTCAAATATTATATTAAAATAAAATTTAGTATAAATCATTTAAATTTGTTATGATATGAAACATATAGACCTCAGGAGCTAGCAGAGAAGAGCAGAAGTTGAAACTCAGAAGGATGTTCTTCACAACAATGCAATTGAATTCATGATATAGATCAATAGGATAATAGTTAGATTTGAAGGAATAATTAAGTAATTCTTTTTTTATTATTAACCCACAATGAAAATGCTACAAAAGTATTTATTTCTCTTATGATATGAAACATATTGTATGGAAAATGATTTTTATAAGAGTAAGATATTGTGCTAGGAAAGGTACATGTAGCCTGAAAATTGTTAGAAGTTCCAAATCATGTTAGAGTAGCAAGTAGATGAAGTGTAATTGGTTAATACAAAGAAGTGTAATTGGTGAAGACAATTATATTATTATTGTTGATCTAAACCTCAATAAGGAAAAAATCCTATAATAAATATATAATCAAGCATTTTCTTTTTGACACGAGGTTGCCCCTTCTCACAACCATCATGGATAGACTTGGCCAAAGCTATCATGGAGGAGCGTCATGATCACGAGAAATGGGGAATTATGTAGGCTCATTTTTCCTTTTAATTCGACTTAATCCACCATTCTCATTATTTTATTGCATGTTTTTTATTATATTTAGGCTAATAGAGTGAACTCGGTTAGTCATTATGCCAAAAAGTCTAATGTGTGCTTTATGCAGATTTTTGGTCAATTTTGAGACAAAATCAAAGGTTTAATGAGCATTTGGCACCTAAATTCAAGGAAGAACAAGGGAGAGGATTTGTAAGAGGGTTTCTCCTTCATTTATGAGGCCTTACCTCAAATTCTCCATCATAAAATCGGAGCACAAAAGGCCACATTGATGATTCTGAGGGGCATTCGACCAAGTCAAGTAGGAATGTTGTTTATCTTTAGTTCTAAGAAGTCGAGTTCCTTGACTTTAGGAGGACTATTGGAAGTCCCTATTTTTATAAATAATAAGGCTTAGGGCCTCAGTTTTTTTAATTATATGTTAGCCATTTCATAGTCTACTTTCACACTTTTGTGCACTATTGTACTCAACTCATTTTCGAGCTCCTTTTGGAGACAATTTTGTGATGTAACTATTATTTTTTTATCAATGAAGATGAATGTAGCTTTGAACCAGCACTGATCTTCTCTAAGGGGCTACACCTCTTGGATTAGGGCCTAGCCCAAGTGCCCAACATCTCCTTTGTTGATCGAGACTTAAACATGAATGCAACACATTACATAGATAACCATATACACAAAGATGCAGCTCAAATAATACTTCATCTCATTAATGGAAAATACTCAAATGTACCTACAACGAGAAATGGAAATAAAATAGCTAAGGCAATGGTAGCTTATCTCTGAGAAGAGATGTGTGGCTACATGCCTCTGAACTACGTTACAATGAGGCTCGAAGGCATATTTATTGTTGAGAAACAACAGAAAACCCTTCACATTCCAAAACCTAACCCTAGAAGATGAAACACCAAATTGTGGGCCCCGTTTTTGGGTAAGTTGGTAAATCAATTTCCCGGGGTCGCGAATTGGTTGTATTATCTTTGTTTAACATGCATGATAGCCCATTGGAAAGATCTCTCCGAGGACTACGATGGAAAAGACGATTTTTAGAGAGAAAAATCATTGTTTCTTTACCTTTCCAGCCCTTTAGCCTGAGTTTTTGATATGAACAACTGATGTACTCTATTGAAATCTTCTTGAGGTAAGGATTCTACCCCTCCCATGGTTCACTCTTTCAAGAACTCTTTTAGATCTAAGTGTTCTCTATCAAGAATCTCCTCTAGTTCATGGTCCTCCATTTCCCTCTCACTCTGGGTCATTTCCTGGTCCAACTCCAATTCTACATCGCTCATCATAGTCTCTTTTGTTTATTGATATCCTGTATTTGTTCACGGTCTTCTTCTTTCCCCTTCTCGAATGGACTTCCTTCCATTGCCTAATCTACTTTTGTTCTCGCTTCTTCTTCTTCAAGTACTTGGAACCTATTTTGACTCGCATGTTTTCCTTCTATTTGAAGTTTCTTTGGCGCCCTTTTTCCCCCTCTTCCTCTATGTACCACTTTGTGCAAGCTTTCATATCTTTCATTGTGTTAGCTTTACTCTTGTTCTCTATTTTACTCAGATGGCAGCCTCTGAATAGGTGCCCATGCTCATGGAATATGCGGTATCTAAATGGAATATGTTCATAATCTACTCTTTGCACCCATTCTTCATCAAAAACTTCCAAGATTGCCTCATCTAGTAGAGCTCCAGAGAGATCCATCTCCACACATATTCTTGAAAATGAAGCGTATTTTCCCCTTTTGATTGCGTGAGAAGCTTTGAAAAAATGCCCTAATTTATTTCGTATGGTAGATAACGATTTCATTAACGAGTAATCAAGAGGTATAAAATAGAGCCTTACCCAAATAGGGGTCGAAGTAAAAGTCCAACACTCTGGGACAAAATTCATGATCCATGGCTGCATATAGAGGTGTGCTGCTGTATAGAAGTAAGGCCCTCCTTCAAACACTCTATTTTTATCTTTAATATTTGTAAAGGCCATAGTGAAGAATCCCTTTGACCCAAGATGTAGGTCTATGCTTCCTTTTTGTTTCGAGTGGTATTTAATCCATGTCTGTAAAGCTTTTTCAGTGGGACATAATCCCATGAATTTACATATGATTGTATATGTTTGCATGTGGTCCCTCTGCACGTGCAGAGGAGGATCATTTAAAACTACTCTCGGTGTGACCTCAACTTTGGGTGTTCATGGTCCCTCTTGAGCTTTCTATTTTGTTATCTCTTCCTTGTATTCTTCCTCATTTTATTTTGTGTTATTATTCTCCCTTTATTTGGTACAATCTTTCTCCTCTTCAATGTTCCCTTTCCGTTATTTTGAAGGGCCTCTATCATTTTCTATTGGTTTCTTACATTGGCTCGCCACAACCTACTTGTAGGAGGGAGTGGAACTCTCTCCTTTGTGCCCTTCCATGCAGTTTAACACCTAAAGAACCGTGGAAACCCTAGTTGTTTGTTCGCCGCCACTAGATCACCAACCATATTTATCCCTTGGATTCACTAATCATTGGGGTTTTAATATTAAACGGTTGGGTTTATTAGTTTCTTGGGTTTATAATATTAACAATCTCTTTGGTTTATTAATCCCTTGAGTTTCAAATATTAATTCTTAGGGTTTATTCATTCCACCAACTTTCTTTTAGTATTTTTAGTATTTATCTTGGAGTTTGTATACCTTGCATTGTAATACTAGTCCCCTTTGTTTAATATTATTCCCTTAAGTTGATAATCCCTTGTGGTTTTACTATTAATCCCTTGGATTTATTTTTCATTTATATTTATAACCTCAATCACTTGGGTTTATTATTCTCGAGTCAACCATGGTTCATTATGATGTCAACCACGGTCCAAGATGGAATTGTGATAAGGATTGTCTCAATATGAAAATCAATGATCGTCAATCATGTTTATTTTAGTGTTTATAATATTTATCTTAGGGTTTATATACATTGAATTTATAATATTAGTCTCTTAGGTTTAATATTATTCCATTAGGTTCATAATCCCATGGGGTTTTAGTATTAATCCCTTGGGCTTATTATTCCTTTGGGTTTCTCATATCAACCCATTCGGTTTATTATTCCCTTATGTTTATAATATCAATCATGGTAAACCATTTTCAATAATAGGAAACGATCGTCAACCATGGTTGAATCTCTCTTTGTCAAAACGATTGTCTCACCATGAGAATAAACCATGTCTATTTTAGTGTTTGTAATATTTATAGTTGCATTTACAAATGTTTTTTTTTCAATATTAGTCCCTTAGGTTTAATATTATTCCATTGGGTTCATAATTCCTTGGGTTTTTAATATTAATTCCCTGGGTTCATTATTCGTCTCGGTTTACAGTATCAATCCCTTGGGTTTATTATTCTATTAGGTTTATAATATCAATCATGGTCAACCATTTTCAACCATAACTAACTATGGTTAACCATGGTTGAATGTCGCATTGTGACAAGGATTGTCTCACCATGAAAATAAACCATGTTTATTTTAGTGTCTGTAATATTTATATTTGGATATAGCAATGTTGTGTTTATAATATTAGGCCCTTCGCATTCATATTATTCGCTTGGGTTCATAATCCCTTGGGGTTTTAGTACTAATGCCATGGGTTTATTATTCATCTGGGTTTATAATATCAATCCCATGGGTTTATTATTCATTTAGGTTTATAATATCAATGGTGGTAAACCATTGTAAATCATAGCCAACCATGATCAACCATGGTTGAATGTCGCATTGTCACAATGATTGTCTCACCATGAAAATAAACCATGTTTATTTTAATGTTTGTAATATTTATATTTTGGTTTACCAATGTTGGGTTTTTAATATTACTCCCTTGGGTTCACAAACCCTTGGGTTTTAGTATTAATCCCTTGTGTTTATGTTTCCCTTGTATTCATAATATCAATCGCTTATGTTTATTATTAGTTTAGGCTTATAATATGAATCATGGTCATCCATAACCAATCATTGTCAATTATGGTCAATCATGGTCCCTTCTCACATTATGGAAAAAAAAATCCCCATTTAGGGTTTATATAATTTTGGTTTATAATATTAGACTATTGGGTTAAATATTATTCCCTTAGGTTGAGAATCCGTTGGGCTTTTAGTATTAATCCCTTTGTTTTATAATATCAATAATCCCTTTAGTTTATTAATCCCTTGTGTTTATAATAATAGACCCTTGGGTTTAATATTATTCCCTTGGGTTCATAATCAATTGGGGTTTTAGTATGAGTTTTTTGGGTTTATTATTCCTTCGGGTTTTTGATATCAATCCCTTGGGTTTATTATTCCTATGGCATATAATATACATCATAGTCAACCATTGTCAATCATAGCCAACCATGGTCAAACATGGTTGAATGTTGTCTCCCAACGAAAATGAGCCATGTTTATTTTAGTGTTTGTAATAGTTCTATTTGGGTTTACCAAAGTTGGGTTTATAATATTAGTCCCTTGGGTTTAATATTATTCCCTTGGGTTCATTTCCCCTTGGGGTTTTAGTATTAGTCCCTCGGGTTCATTACTCCTTTGGTTTTATAATATCAATCCCTTGGATTTATTATTCCCTTAGGTTTATAATATCAATCATAGTCTATCATTGTCAATCATACCCAACCATAGTCAACCATGTTCAAATTTCGCATTGTGACAAGGATTTTCTCACCATGACAATAAACCGTGTTTTTCTTAGTATTTGAAATATATATATTTTGGTTTACCAATGTTGTGTTTACAAAATTAGTCCCTTGGGTTAATAATCCATTAGGGTTTTAGTATTAATCCCTTGGTTTTATTATTTATTTGGGTTTATAATATTAGTCCCTTGGGTTTATTGCTCTTTTAGGTTTAAAATACCAATGATGGTCAAACATTGTCATCATAGCTAACCATGGTCAACCATGGTTCAATGTCGCATTGCGACAAAGATTGTCTCACCATGAAAATAAACCATATTGATTTTAGTGTTTGTAATATTTATATTTGGGTATAGAAATGTTGGGTTTTTAATTAACCACGGGTTTATAATATTAATGATGGTCAACCATAACCATCCATAGTCAACTGTGGTGAGTCATGGTTTCATTTCACATTAAGAAACGAATTGTCTCCACTTAGGGTTTATATACCTTGCATTTATAATATTAGCCCCTTGGGTTTAATATTATTCCATTAGGTTCGTAACCCCTTGATTCCCTTGGGTTGATAATATCAATCATGATTAAACATGTTTGAATGTTGCATTGTGACAAAGATTGTCTCACCATGAAAATCAACCATGTTTAATTTGGTGTTTGTAATATTTATATTTCGGTTTACAAATGTTGTGTTTATAATATTAGTTCCTTGGGTTAATATTATTCCCGTGGTTTCATAATCCCTTGGGTTTTACTACTAATACCTTGGTTTTATTATTCCTTTGGGTTTATAATATCTATCCCTTCTGTTTATTATTCCCTTCAAATTATAATATAAATGGTGGTCAACCATTATCAATCATAGCCGACCATGGTCAATCATGGTTCAATGTTGCAATGTGACAAAGATTGTCTCACCACAAAAATAAACCATTGTTATTTTAGTGTTTGTAATATTTAGATTTAGGTTTACCAATGGCATGTTTTTAATATTAGTCCCCTCGGTTTAATATTATTCCCTTGGGTTGATAACCTCTTAGGTTTATTATTAACTTGGGTTTATAATAGCAAACATGGCTAACCATAACCAAGCATGGTCAAGTGTGGTCAATCAAGGTCTCATCTCACATTATAAAAGAAATTGTCTCCACTTAGGGTTTATATACGTCGGGTTTATAATATTAGTGTGTTGTGTTTAATATTATTCCATTAGGTTCATAAACCCTCGAAGTTTTAGTATTAATCCCTTGGATTTATTATTCCCTTGGCTTTATAATATTAATAACTTGGGTTTCTCATTTCACGGTCAAGCATGGTTTATTATTAAGCCAACCATGGTCAACTAGGGTCCACCATAGAATTATAATATTTATCTTGGGGTTTATATACATTGGGTTTAAAATATTAGACCCTTGGGTTTAATATTAATCCCTTGGTTTCATAATCCACTGAGAGTCCTAGTATTAACCGATTCGGTTTATTATTCCTTTGGGTTTATAATATCAATCCCTTGGGTTTATTATTCGCTTGGTTTATAATATAATTCTTGGTCAACCATTTTCAATCATAACCAACAATGGTGAGCCATAGTTGAATGTTGCATTTTGACAGGGATTGTCTCACCATGAAAATAAACCATATTTATTTTAGTGTTTCTAATATTTATATTAGGGTTTACCAATGTGATGTTCATAATATTAGTCTCGTGGGTTTAATATTATTCCCTCGGGTTCATAATCCCTTGGGGTTTTAGTATCAATAGCTTGGTTTTATTATTAACTTGGGCCTATACCATCAATCATGGTGAGATTTATGAATCTCTTGTGTCTGTAATATTGATCCATTGTGTTTCTTCATCGCTTGGGTTTTTAATATTTATGCTTTGGATTAACTAATTCATTGGGTACATAACTTTAAATAGTTGGGTTTATTAGTTCATTGGGTTTATAATATTAATAATTCTTTTGGTTTATTATTCCCTTGATTTTGAAATATTAATTATTAGGCATTATTGATCAACCATGTTTATTTTACTATTTTTAATATTTATCTTAGGGTTTGTATACCTTGGGTTTATAATATTGGTCCATTTTGTTTAATATTATTCCCTCAGGTTTATAATCCGTTGGGTATAGCTCTGTTTTATGTTTCCCTTGTGTTCATAATATCAATCACTTGGGTTTATTATTAACTTGGGATTGTAATATCAATAATGGTCAACCATAACCATCCATGGTCAATTGTGTTCAATAGTGGTAAGATCTCACATTATGGAAAAATTTGTCTCCACTTAGTGTTCATATACCTTGGGTTTATAATATTAAACCCTTTGGTTTAATATTATTCTCTTATGTTCTCAATCGATTGGGTTTTTAGTATTAATCCTTTGTTTTGATAATATTAATAATTCCTTTGGTTTATTAATCCCTTCGGTTTATAATATTAGCCCCTTGGGGTTAATATTATTCCCTTGGGGTTTTAGTATTAATCCACTAGGTTTATTATTCCTTTGCGTTCATAATCCCTTGGATTCATGTGTTGTTGGGTTGAGAGCCCAATAGGCAAGACATTGTGATATCATGTAGTGTCCACATTATGACTAGGTCAAACATCATAAAAAGTAAATAAAAAAATAAAAATTAAACAGGGTGAAAGAATTTTTCTCTGTCAAAATAATATTAAAAATTAAAAAAAACAAATAACTTCATGGCATGAGATAGTGATATTGAGCCATGGTAATGATAATAGTTGTTATTGAACCATGGTATTCATGTGGAGTGTAATGTATTTAAAGGTGGAAATTGAAGTAGACTAAATTCAAGTGTTGTTGAGTTCATAACCCAATATGGAAGACATTGTAATGTCATGTATTGTCCAAATTATTAGCCCTCAAATCGTATAAAAAGAAAATAAAAATTAAATTAAAAATTAAAAATTAAATTAAATAGGGTGAAAGCATTTGAATGCGTCAAATCAAAATAAATATAAAAAACAAATAACTTCATGGTATGAGATAGTAGTATTTAACCATGGTAATGATAATAATTGGTATTGACCCATGGTATTCATGAGGAGTGTAACCTATTTAAAGACCGAAATTAAACTAGCATAGATCCATAGTAACTACGCATCTACCAACAAACTAGCATATATATGCCTTTGAATATATTTGATAGTAAATATGGATGTAGGCTAAAAATGGGCGAGTCTCGTATCTATTGATATCTATTGATCAAGGTTTCCTTACATTAGCTGCTAAAAGGTAACTCTGTTTTCTTCATGGGTTAAATGATTAAATAACAAAATATGGATAACATATGAATATCATATACAACTATATTTACATGGCCCCAATGAACATTTTCATATTTATTATTGACCTTTCGATTGTGAAATATTTAAGTTAACCATGTGTTTTGATCTTATTCATGATTGCTTTCAGATTTATATCGATTAGTTTTATATATAGAGTTTGTCGAATTTATTACTGATAGGGGAAGATGTGGTAAGAAATACTTGACCTAGTGCAGTGACCTACATCTCTATACTCATAGCTATTCCCATCATAATCTACGGGAGCGTAAACATATCCTTTCTCTGTAGAGCATTCCAATTTGGTTGGCCCAGTTTTACTGAGGTAAACAACCTTGATCTCAAAATACCATGCCCCCTCCACCACACCCCTAGTAGCCCTCACCATTCTGTATCTTTTAGTACTCCGTGCAATCACTCTATCTTTACTCAGCTCAATTTTTTCTACCTTATGGATCTTTGGTAGATAAATCCTCATGTTTGTGTTGTCATCCTCATCATCAAGCAACCTCGTGGTGGGAGTTATGAGAGTAGTATCTTTTGCTGTGGGATTGACAATAACCCTGTTCTTCTTACCCGACTTCTTGGATGCTGATATGGTCTAGGAATTAGTGTTCCTCCTTTTGGGATTTTTAATAACATAATCCCTACAAAATGGCCCCACTCGAGCAAGTAATTTTCTCTTCTGCGCCGCCCTACCTGATGTTCTATGTGGCCATGCCTCATGTTCAAATGCCTGTGACTCTGAGGCGTTATCCTTATGCCCACTTTATTCTATTTGCCCCCCTTCTCTTTTCATGACTTCATGTTCACTTGAGCCATGGTCTTCCTCATTTGGGTATTCATATTCTTCCTCTCCTCCAAAATCGACTTTGCAATTGGTCTTGTCTCCACAAATTTCATCTTCACTCTGATTCTCTCTTTCCTGAGAAGTATCAGACTAAGGTGACCCGTGATCATGATCAAGAGGAGATTTCCCAAGCTGTTCTGTAGACACATCACGGGTCACCTCAGTCTGATACTTCTGGGGAAAGAGAAAATCCTAGTGAAGATGAAAATTGTGGAGACACGACCAATTGCCAAGTCGGTGTTGGAGGAGGAATAATTCGAATACCCAAATGAGGAAGACCATGGCTCTAGTGAACATGAAGTCATGAAAGGAGAAGAGGAGCAGAGCAATGAAAGTGGGCATAAGGATAACGCCTCACAGTGACAGGCATTTGAACATCAGGCAGGGCGACGCAAAAGAGGAAATTACTAGCTCCAATGGGGGCTTTTTGTAGGGATACTGTTATTGAGAAGCCCAAAAGGAGAAACACTAATGCCCTGACCTGATCAACATCCAAGAAGGCAGGTAAGATGAACAGGGTTAAATTCAAACCCACAGCAAAATATACTACTCTCGTAACTCCCACCACTAGGTCGCTTGATGATGAGGATGACAACCCAAACATGAGGATTTGTTTCTCAATGATCCACAAGGCGAAAAAGATTGAGGTGACTAAGGATAGACTAATTGCAGGGATCACTAAAGGATACAGAACGCTGAGGGTTACTATGGGTGTGGTGGACGGTTACTATGGGTGTGGTGGAGGGGACATGTTATTTTGAGATCAAGGTTGTTTACCTCGGTGAAATTGGGCATACCAGATTGAGATGGTCTACAGAGAAAGGAGAGGTTGATGCTCCTGTCGGTTATGATGGGAATAGCTATGCCTACAAAGATGTTGGTCCTGTAAGTAGAAATGGCTCAATTTATGCGGAAATGACATTGACTACCATTCACGAGTTTGTCCATGGGTTGTTATGACGATGACACGGGGTTGTTATGGAGTTTTTTGTGCCAATGAAAACCACACAAATTTTTGTTTTTCCATTATATAAGTAAAAATGATAGGATTATCTTAAAACTATTTTTTTTTAAATTCACAGTAATTCCATATTTGTCACTCGTTAAAAGGGTTTGATTCCTTATACCAATGACTATATATATATATGAGAAATATTTTAGAAAATCTATCCAACAAGGTCACTTCTAGCATCAATTATTAGTAGAGCATATTTTTAATGGCAATTTGGAGAATTGACAAAGGTATCATTACCTAGGTGTTTTACCTATTAGAGCTAGACAAATTGGGCTAACTATAAGAGCTTAGTTTACCTAGATTTTATTTTAATTATTAATTTTGCTTTTTAACTTAGTTTAATCATTTTGTTATTTAATATTTTTTATCTAAGGGTGTAAATGGAATGATGCTAGTATATTCTAGTAGTAGCCACTTGATAAATGAATTTATTACGAAATTATCATTAAAATATTACCATGGCTCTTATTTATCTCCACTTATATGAGATTAGAAACAATTAAATTAAAAAAATAGTGCCAAAGACATATTGAAACTAATGCTTGTTTACAATTATATAAAAAAGTAATGCCCATTGAAACTCATGTCTATTTTCCTTCTCAAACTATAAATGTTGAAACTTGGAGGACAAGTTTTGATGGGCTATCATAGAAGTTATGCTACTAAGTGTTCATATTCTAGTTATGGGCCTTTCTCATAAATGTGGATGTCTAATGGCCCTATGATGAAAATGAGACAAATATCATGTTAGATAGAGTGTCTAGAAATATGTGCAAGATTGATGCAAGCGAGGACTGCATTACCCAGGATCTCCCAATACTGTGCATATAAAAATGCAAATACCATTTTTTTTTTAAGAATCTGCTATCGAATCTTTGCACTTGGCCTTAAACATGTCTGACTGCTCTAGTAGCAAGCATGAATGAAGTATTGGTATGCTGCCAAGCTATGTGAAAACATTCACTGATTTTAACAACATCAAAACAAATTATATTCACGCTAAGATTTATGATCTCACAGTGAGGAACCAAGCTTTATGATCCAACCGCTACCAAACTTATCACCCAATAGATTTGACCAAAGACTCTAAGTGACACAACAGACCGGTACTCCTAGATTTAATGTGAACACTCGCATTTCATTAAGAAAAACAAGCCATTCAGGTTTTGGAAATGCGAAACTGGTCCCAAGAATCAGTAAAGTACCAGCATATCTCTCCATGTCGACAGTGACTAATCTTTTCAATATTGTGAATCCGGGAATATGTGGTAATTTACAGTTTATCGGCGCCTCTACAAAGCCATTGTTCTATTGGCTAGCCTCCCATTGGTCTTCACTATGGCCTCAGACAAGGAGAAAAAAAAATCGACCTTCTATGACGCGGTATTGAGTTGAACTATTAATGAGATTTCACAGTCGCCCGCAAGAGAATTGTTATAATTCCTCTACGCAAACAGAGTGTTCCTTCCTTATCAGTGGATCTCCAAACTAACTATTCCAATACGCGGTCCAATACGCGCTGACTTCCTCGGACCAACACTCCTTACACTGATTCTTATGATGTTCTACTACCATAAATTTGAGACCTCATATAATGTTTGATGTTTGATTGTAATAGAATTAAATTAAAGCAGCGGCAGTCTTTACAATGAAAAGAAACACAGTAAAGTCTTCAGCGGAGAATACTAAGGCGATTCCATCCTTACAATAAACAACATAATAACTACTCAACGCGTCAATAGCCTGTCCATCACATGATCAGATCACTTACTATATCCTGAAACTTTGAAGACGAGAACTAGTAAAATCGTGAGGTTTTCAATTTCTTATAACCATCTATAATTTAGATCAAAGTTCGACATAAAAACACATGGACTGACAATAATCCAATACACAGTAAAACATCAAGACTTCCAATACACAATACAACATCAATACACAGTAAGCGCTAAGCAGAGAATAGGAAGGTAATTCCAATCCTTAATACATAGTCAAAATCAATTATTGATTACATCCATACAATTTAACAAGATATCATCGATTTCTCTTCAGAACACCAAGAGGGACTTTCATAATGATATTTCTGGTATCCTCCTCTCTCTACTGAGAGCTTTGCTGCCACTTTATTTTTATATATAATTAAGGATAGGCCTTCCCAGACCTTATCTTTTACAAAAGTAGGCTTTTTCCTTTTTACATAATGATTTAAAGCGTGAAGCTTTATTCTCCACTCTTATCCTAATTTTTAAACTGAAAAATATAACATGCTTTATTCTTTATTCTTATCCTATTTTAACTAAGAAAACATAGAAATTGCAAGCTAAAGGATCCCTCCCTTGCGTGTAAATGTTTTATTTGATTTTTGGAATGAGTTGGAAGCCTTTTTCCTTCTGAGTCACATGCTCCTACATCAGACTCCCAAGGTTGAAAATGATCATGATCTCATCATCATGCATTTTGAGTCTTTGTCCTTGTCTTCTAGGATCCCACACTTTG
>APFE030264121.1:13200-25744 GCA_000404065.3 Pinus taeda
TTTTCTAATTAAGAGAGTTGAGAGAATGCAATCTTTTGATAAAAACAACTTTCTTAATAGACAATCAAAGAAACAATCTCTTTATCTTTTCAAAGTGTACAAAACATGACCACTCATTACTTCACGAAAAATTCCTTTCTCTTTCAAAATTTCAAATGCTACTCTAAAACAAACTTCGCAAAGGAGATATTTTTGTATTTTCCTATTTAATAAAGCATGTAAAATTAATCTAATCAAAGCAATTTCAAGATCTATGAAAATCTATGAAAACTCACTCAAAAAGCAAATCAAAGGAAATTTATCTAAATTTACCTAAAAGTAATTCTAAGAAGCAAAAGCCTACTAAGATGATTCCGGGATGTTTTACTTGGCAACAATCAATCCAAGGACTAGTTTATGCAGAATCACAAACTAATCAAAACAAAAAATCAAACTCTTTTTGTTCTTTTTGTAAAATGAAATTCACAACTTAAATCAACAAGCTATTTTGAAATTTTGCAAAGAGACAACTCAAAGGTAGGTCGCTCACGCGGTTAGACTTTATGACTGGTCCGACTTCTAAGAAGACTGATAAAACCAGAGATATCTAAGGTTCCACAACTTCTAAATCCAAAGTCACTACAGGACCAATACAAAAATCAAAACCCTAAGGCTAAAATTTCAATGAATTTCACTAAAACTTTCGACACTAATGGGACAAGTTTAGGTGAAGATTTTTGACAGTCAACCAGTGGATCTGGGCAGTAAAGACTAAGAAAACAAAATCTAAAGGGAAAAAAGGGATGAAAATGAAATTTTCTCAATTTTAACAGGGTACGCAGGCAGCCTGTTTGACCAGGTGCGCCCACGCTCTGTGTGCAAAGATACAGTGCGTACAGGTACGCACTGTGTCTAACTCAGAGGGTGCATACTACTGCAAAATAAAGAAAAACTAAATTCTAACTCGACTCTAAGCTAAGCCACCCAAAAACACAGTCAAGCAATCAAAAAACAAAAGAAAAAAGACTCTTTTCAGATCAAAGAAATACTCAAAGGAAAAGTCAATCACATCAATGGATTCCCCAGCGGAGTTGCCAGTTTGTCATGCGGAAAGAGTTATTTTTGCTGACAAAACTAACCTCCCTAGGAGTCTAAGATTCTCTAGTGACAAACAGAACAAGTAAGAGCAATCCTTCTCTAAACATGCATTATCCTATGAGAAACCAAATGTTTTTCGATCTTACCTTAGGTCCAACGCTTGTTGTAGCAGCCTAGCTTTGTTGATCCAGATGAGCTCCTCCTTCACTTTGAAACCTGCATACACTAACAATCAAACGATTACATAACACCTGAATATTCCATAAAACAAAACATATTCAACATACAGACCAAGGAGTATATGAAACAACTCATTAATAACAAATTGTTGAGAAGAATGGACTTATTTGTATTAATAGGAAACAAAAGAAACCCTTACAACCTGAGCCTTGGTGTTGTGCAAGTTCCTCCCAGGGTCGAGCAAGAGTTTTCCTTTACTTGACAAGCTCACCCCCTTCCAAATGAAACAAGAAAGGATGGTAATCTCTCCTCACAAGCTTCTACAAGGAAGTCCTAATTCCAGCAGCATCTACCCTTTGGAATGTTCAGCTTTCAACCTCCCCTCCTTTGGCCCAATGCCTGTATTTATAGTGTTCTAGAGGAAGTTATTCAGGTCCAACATCAATGGGATACTCCCTCTTTGGATGGGGTAGCTCCTCTCTTGATGGGATAAGTTCCTCTATCATAGGGATGCATGAACCATCTGGAGGCGCTCAATACACGTCAAACACTCTTCTAGAAAGCTCTAGAAGTGACCACAAGTAACTTTTTTAAGATGAAACGCGCGCCTTTTGACCTTTACAGGAGTACGCACCCATCCCTTTACTTACAGAGCGTACAAGTACGTAGGTACAATGAGCTTGGGTTGCGTACACGCAGGCAAGGTAGAGAGAACCTGCGTACCCAGAGATAAACATGGTTTTCAATGACTTTCTCTCTTTTTTGAAGTTTGACATGGAGAGCAGAGGTATTAGGCTTGACAAGGAGGATAATATGACTATTGATGGAGCCATATTAACTGCAGATAGTCATGGTGAAAAATTTCAGTGTAACAGAGCACATAAAAATTAACTTCCTGTAAATAATGAAACCACAGATTTGAAAACAACTGATATTTGAAACCTCTCGACAGAAAAACATTAACTCTGCAAAACTTAATTTTTCCACAAAAAAATTGTTTCAGACCTGCAACCTGCAAATGAAAAACAAAACCCGGAAGATATATGCAAAAAAAATTGAAAAGTAAAACCCTGCAAACCAATTAAAAAAATTTCAAAATTATAGCTCTGCAAAGCTAGATTTGTCAGTTATCATCAAAATGTTTTTAGAAAACTTCAGATTTCTAATGAAATGCTTTAGAAATCTCTCATGAAAATAATAAAATAAACTAAATGATTGACCCAGGATCAAAACTAGCTGGGCCCTGCAAAAAAAATGCTTGTGGGAATTGGTTGGTTCAACGAAGAACTTCCCCAAACAGCCACTGATCTTCTTCAACAAGATATTCCTGCACAACTCACTTTAACCATCAATAAAGAGAGAAAAAGTAGTACTAGATCTCAAAAAACAATGGAGATACCTGCCATTACTTCAGAAACCCTAAAACCATTCAAACCCTAGCATGTGAACAAGATACCTATGCTCAACAATACTCTTCATTAAGCTGTTATTAATGGCTAAAAAATAAAATATGCAGAAATGAAATGGCTCACAGCACTTCAAGAGAGTAACTCCAGCAAGATTTTGACCCCAAAGACTTTCTTTATTAGCACCAGAAAAGTTTACAAGAGAGATTCTTTAGCACAAGACTCGGATCCAATATGATCTCAAATGACTCCTAGCACCCTATTTAAAGGAAAAAATCCCAACGGCTAGTTTGAGTGACCCATGTCAAAACGATCTCGACCGTCGATGAGGATCAAGACATCTCTTAATCTCATCTGTCGAATTTTTTAATGCATTAAAAAATTGAAATTCTCAAAATATTATTATTTTATTATTTTTAAATTTTTTTATATTTTTAATATTTTTGTTTTTATATTTATTTTTTATTTTTATTTATTTTTATTTTTTATTTTTTTATTTTTTTATTATTTTTATTATGGATCATCAAACATGAGGGGATTAACATTTACTAACCCTCAAGACACTTTTCATCATGACTTTTGCAACTTTACATCTCAAGGGGGAGAACCCATTTGACATAGACCCTCATAAACCACCCAGTTCTGCGACCAAACATAATCTAGTAGATCAACACTCTAGGATTCTCCTAAGATTCTAATGATAAAATTCATTCCATCTTTGGGGTCAGGTTGAAGGAAAACTCTGCCGATCATGGATTGGTGAGATGAAAAACCTTCCGGAATGAAGATTATCACTAGAAAATTAGGCCCACCTAGGCAATTTACTTACATGACTCAGCTCTGCTCAGATTATTTACACCAAAATGCAAACTGGGTTTACAACAATATGATTAGGAGAATGACGATGACTGTCGAATGGCATGAACATCTCGATCAAGCGTTGTCCCTTTTTGCGAAGAAAAAGGGGGGTGTACTACTATGGGTAGTTGACACGCAGTGGTCAACACACATTTTTCTCAACCAGTTGAGCAGTTTCATGCATGAGTAGCCCAGTTGACCAGTTCTACCCGGGATCAAGGAAACTTGACTTGCATGCATGCATGGCTTGCTTTTTCTTGGAATAGAAAAAGGCAACATTCAAAAGGAATCCCATGATTCAGGGAGCTATTTTTAATAGCTGGGAGTTACATCCAAAGCTGTTTTAGAAACTTCCTTCCAAGTGTCACTTTTTCCTAGATTTGTGGCATGCCTGTCATGAGCCCAAACTTATTTATTCGACGCATCATAGCTCATTATTTCACATCAATCTTGGAGCACTGACATCCCACAACACATTTAGGATCCTTTGACACATCTGGCTCAGCTATTCACGAGTAAGCAACCTCAACTTGTATTTTTCAATATTTCTGTCACTTTTGTGTATTCTCTTGTGTGAGTGTTGTTTGATTGATTTCTTTAAACGCTTGCTATAGTTTACATGTATACTAGCTTGTCTTAGCTATGTTTCAGTTTTCTTTGCTATCTCACTATTGTCGCATGCATGAAATTGTTTTGTAGGAACGTTCACCGAATCGGCGAATCGCTTCACCCACATGCATGTTGATTTGTTTGCTGAATCTTTCATTCATATTTTTCATGCATGTCAATCACTTCTACTTTCGCTTAGTGTTTCCATGCATTCATTGTCTTATTTCCTTTCAGTTTCCCATCGATGAGTCGGGCCAACCTTGGCCTAGATTCTGCTTTCATTGAGATTGCATTACACAATCTTGGGAAGGAAGGCTCTGTCTTCCTCTCGAGAAATCCACATTTTTGCTGAGAACTACCCTCCATGACTATTTTTCGCATTTTTGAGGGGCTACTATTGCTGGCCCATAAAATTGCACAATGCAGTCCCTGAGCCTACAATCACTCCTAGCTGGAATTGCGCATTGCACAATCCCAATAGCAAACATCCATTCTAGATTGCGCATTGCGCAGATCCAATAGCCAGCCCTACCTCCCAGAGAGTGCATACTACCTTTTCATAGTTTTGGTAGCCAGTCACCCAGCCTCCTAGAAGAAATTGCAAAATCTTTACCATCAGTTTCTCAGATATGTACCATGTCATTCCCCAAAGTTGCTTTTTTTTAACTGACAGATTTCCTGCCATGCATGTTGCTTGTCTCAAGATATTTGAGGTTTTCATCTATCTCAATGGCTTCCAAGAGAACAGGATTAGAGGAAAATGATGGAAATGCAGCTAGAGCAACCGTTGAGAAAGTGTCCTCTAGTCTGTCGATCTATGAAAATACAAAGTTGTATCTAGACAAGGGCATCAAACTGAAGTGGCAAGAGATCAATGAAACATTTGTAGGCACTTTTATGGAACACCTCAAAGACTGCCAGGTGTACGTGAACATTCACAAGTCCAGCTTGTACTGGATTACATGCAGATATCCCGCGTTCCCATGCGTGGACATGATACACAGGATCATCTCTCATAGTAATCCTGAGACAATCACTTTGAGCAGTGTCAGTGGGACGAAACTTGCAACCTTATGGGAATGATATTATGATGAGATGTATAAGATATCAGAGCCTGTGACTATCATGGAGACTCCATTCAGCTTACCCAATATCATTGCTAACTCCAGAGACATTCTGAAGAATTGAGTAAAGAGATAGCTCAATTCAGGTCGACACGCAACCAAATCTACAAGACAAAGATATTGAGGAAGGCGTACCAATACTTGATCATATTTTCTTGTCAACTGTATGGCCAGGAAAGCACATAATCCTTCCCACAAAGTTGGGTGGTTGCACAGGAGCAATTGGCTAGAGAAGGAAAAATATGTAACTAGTATGGCATAGTAGCTCACTAGCTAAAGGAACAAGTAACAAAGGCTCGACAGTCACCTAGAGGTATGCACGTAGATATTTACATGTCTGCCTACATCTTAGATGTAGTCTGTGCCCAACAGGATTTCTCGAGCTTGGAGTGGGCATGGTCACCAGTGGAGACTGTTGTGAACACATATCTCAAGTTGTTATCCGAATGCAGCTTCAAAGGAGTAATCATGCAGCTGTCCGCTAATTTTTTCACCCCTATGTACAAGATGGTATTCAAATAGGATCCACCCTGTATGTCAAAGGAAGCAATGGAGGAATTGATAGACATTGTAGATTGGTATGCCTCACTGTCCAACACTTTCATCCAAATGTTCAGTGTGGAGAAGCCTTCGCATGTTCTGCCAAAGCTTTCCTTGGGCATACTTGTCATGCAAGCAGTAGCATATCACTTCTCAGAAGGATTGACAGCTAGACTGCTTCGGAAGAATAAGGCACCTTGGCACCGTGGCACCTTTCAAACTTCAAAGCTACAACATGTATGACCCACATTGCATTGTGAAACATCACTGCACGAGAGTTTAGTTCAAATGGATATACAAGGCATATCATTGGGCTGAGGAGGACCCATGGAGATATTGCTACAGTTTCTCCAGACCCAATGAACTAGTCAGATTCACTATGGAGTGGTTAGCGAAGCAACTTGAAGCAGCATCACGAAGAGCACTAGCAGTAGAAGTAGTGGTAGTAGAGGCAAGCATACCAATGTGTTACAAAGGTAAGAGGAAGATTGTGGATCACATGGAAGAGGAGAAAAGCTGAAATTTTCGAGCAGATCCACTTGTAGAGAAAGTAGTTATGGCTATAGAGGAAAAGAGGCAGCAACGCAACAAGCGAATTGCAGGAAGGTAGAAGGACAAGAAGAGAACGAAAGAAGTAGAGAGGGAGTTGCATGAGCTGATGGAGAAACTCCGAAAGGAACAAGAGTTATACAAATGGGAGAGGTAAGTGCAGAAGCAACACATACAACAGGGGGCGCAACATGTGAAAATAGACAAAGCAATGCTCATACAAGTATTTGATTCATCTGAACAGCTGGCATCAGGTGAACGGGGTGAACCATTGTAGGGACAAAGATTTGCTCATGAGATAGAAGAAGCACTTCAATAGTTGGATGCAGACATGGAGTAGCAGGAGTTTGAACAGGACACCGACCTCATGCCTCACCATAAAGAGGTCGACACACCCACTTCAATGCATCCAGATGATGAGCAAGTCTTGAATGACCAAGGAGGCACTGAGATCCTTGGTGATCAACCAGAAGAAGAGATGCACACAATCTTGTTTGATGAATCCCAACATAGAGTTGTGCAGTCTCGCGGAGTGTCAACTCTAAAGGATCATACATCTCTTGCGCAAATTGAGGAATGAGTGATCGTAAATGATGTGCACAAACATCTAGCTGCCTTGGCTGATGCAACTAGAGTGTATGCCAAAGCCACTAGCTCAAATGTTTTCTTCCTAATAGTTGAGAATGAGTGAATGGAAAAGGAACTACAAATGTCCAAGCAAGGGGGAGAATTGGTGACAATGTCCACACAAGCAGAACTAAAAAAGGAAATACTAGATGAAGTATTGTCCCTTGACACAGTTATGTGAGCATTGTACTCCAAGTTTGGTACCATGCATAAGGTTGTCGTCCATCTCGACAGATGGTAGCAGCGATGTGCTTGAAGAGCATGTATCTTCATGAACTTGCATGTTGATGTTCATGACACGAAAACATGGAAAATGAAGTACAAGGGAGCCCCACTTCTCTTGCCTAAGATTATGAAGGTCAATGTGGTCGAGTTGAAAGCATGTATTCGAAGTCAGATCCTGAATTACGAAGAACTGCGATAGTTCATCACTAGCATATAGGCTTCCCATGCACGAGTATTCAAAAGTATTGATGTTGTGGTGTGCACACATGCAATCCCATCACTTGGGACTCTCACCCAGGCGCAGACAAGGAAACAGGTCTGACTCAAGCTTGACTCAGACATCGATGAGTTGATTCGAATTGCCACCAGCCCGTACTTTCCCATCAATGCAGACATCATGCACAAGTATGTTGCTGGTCCGACCACCTTGAAGATAGTGATGCACATGATTTTAGATGAGTTGAGCAGAGGAGCCCGAGTAATGTACCGGGATGATATGGAGGCAAGGGTTAGGTTTCAGATAGATGTCATCGGAGAACACACATACACCATCAAGGACTATAGATATTGGCATCAGTATGTTACTATCGATCAACATGAAGATGTTGATGAGTTGGACTTCCATTATTTTCTAAGTCAAAATCATGTCTAGTTTGCCTTGCTCAAGCCACTTGTGTTCACATGGGTACATGTGAATTGTAATGTTAAGTCATGTCAAGTGTAATTCAAGTGTCAATAGTGGATGTAATAGTCAAAGAGTAGGTGAAGAGTCATGAGGGTAGTTAAACAATCACAAATGGGAATTTCAAGGACCACCCTACCCTTTGCTATAAATGGTCCCTCATAACTCATTGTATAGGATTTTTTCCAGCCAAGATTTCAATAAGACTATCTTGGAGAAACCTTGGATAATATTGTAACTCACCTTGGCTTCTCCACTACACAGAGCAAGTACATC
Source organism: Pinus taeda (assembly GCA_000404065.3). Lineage (NCBI taxonomy): Eukaryota > Viridiplantae > Streptophyta > Pinopsida > Pinales > Pinaceae > Pinus > Pinus taeda. The sequence goes on from APFE030264121.1 coordinate 21,354, forward strand.
TCTTTGGAGGAGCAGGCAGATGTGGCTGTAACGTTCCACTTTTGGGGATAGTGGGTTTACATGCATGTATTGTATGATTGGAACTTACACTTCTTTATATAATAAGAGCCAACACAGTTTCATGCATATGTTGTTATTGTAGTTGGACTATTCCAGTTTCTTTAGCAATGTATGTTGTTTAACTTACTTAGTTGTGTATGAACTATTTTTTATGCAATTATATGAATCTTGTTGCAAATGTGCTATTGGTTTAACCATCACTTTGGATTGTCAGCTAACCCACTTATGAGCTTGTGATGTCTCTCCTCTCATTTGTTCCCTTCCCAGTTTAGTACTGTTACAAGTTGCGAAGGGGTGCACTCATCTCAACCCACCTATGTTAGAACCTCTCATGCACCTTCATTGACACACTACTGCATCACACTCTTTCTACTGATAGAGTTATCTTACTTGCCTCTATGCGAAATCATGTTCAAGGCATTAACATACGACCCACTACTGGGACTCCTACACCAAACGATCTGAGGTCTAATTGGGACTTCTTACCAAGGAGATCCCCTTGACATGTTGGCGGGTCTAGCACTATCAACAGATTCTTAGATAAGATCCCTATGTTTAATTATGTTGGTTCCACCTATATATTACATGCTTGTGACAAGTTTGACTAAATGCCTATCATGGCTAGTAGGGATCTCCTTAAGCTCTTGTTTAATTGATTGATTTTTCATAATTTTTCCCTTTTATTTTACTTCTCCTAAGTTATCATTGCATTATGGGTGGTCACCTGGGATCTGGGCCTGAAAAAGTAGCTCAAATCCTAAGGTTGTTGGCATAACACTGGCGAATTGGGTCTCTGGATGTTGGAAGGCAAGCTTGTTAGATCGACTTCAGGTTTTTGGACACTGTCATGCCTATAGCATGAGAGCGACTGGGGATTAAGATGTCCAGAACATTAGTGGAACCCAGGGACGAGATGTATGAGTGGCTAACATGTATGTTGAGGGTTTTGTTGCTGATATGGATAGGTTCATCGATGTGTTCCATTGATTCCGCTTCCTTAAGGTCACATAGGAGGTCGAATCCAATCATAGTAGCCTCTTGTTGCATGTTTACCCAGTTGGCATGGTTACTTGGGTAGCTTTGGGAGGAGGTTGTTACAGAAATCAAGAGCCAAAGGATTATTTATGGTGATTTTCTCTAACCTAGAAGACAAGGCTAGGAAATTTGAAAATGACCCTTAATTTTTTAACAATGTTGGTCTATTCATGAGATTATGGGAAGAACTTGACAATCTAGAAAAGGAAAAAATTATAGAAACCCTAGTTTGGGTGCGAATATTTTCATTGTTGGAGGATTTTGGGATCTTGATATTCTCAAAACAATTGGAAACTCCATTGGAAATTTTGTGAATATTTCTGAGGCTACAAGGACATGCCACTTCAACTTTTACACTAGAATATGCATGTAGATGAATATTTCTCAACCCTTCCAAGATACAACTGAAATTTCTTATCATAACAAAGTTTGGACTCAACCTCTAGATTACGAGCACATTCCATTCAAGTGTTGATGTTGTCATGAGTATGTGCACCTATTTCAATATTTCCATTTAGGAAAGTGAAATTATAGGTTGAAACCTCACAAGTTAACACAAATGGGTTCCATAAAGTGGGAAATGAGAGGAGAAACCCTAAATTTCAGTCAACCAAATCGACAAAAATGATATCCTAGTGGAAAATAATTTCTTAGCGCTTATGAATCAAGAGGAGAACATACAATTTCCAGAAGATCTAATGGCCATGGAGCCAAATGGGGACGTTCCGCAGGGAAACCCACTCCAAAGAGAATGACCCCAGAAACCCCAATCAAGCATTTAGAGATGAAAGAGTTATCTATAAATGATGGGTTCAAGATGGATCTAAAATAGAACTGAGAGACCCTAAGGGAAACAAACATTTATGATGAATCTTATCAAAGAATGGGAGCGGATGGAATCATATTCCATTTTGTATGAAAACAAATACCAATAATATTAGATTTATGTTCATTGGGAGAACCAAAAAATGGAGATGGGGAGAATGGATCAACAAGCATGGGATTGAGAGTTAAAACATAAAAAGGAAAAGGAAAGGATTAAATAATCAAAGAAAGTAATAAAAAAAAAATATCCACTAAAGAAGGAATCCAATTTGTGGGTGAGTTTCTAGTGAATTCAAGTTAGGTGGTCATGGTCCTAGAGATGTTATCCTCCTCTCAACATTAAACCCAATGGATATTATCACTTGGAATATTCATGGCCTCGAAAACCAAGGTAAATAAAGGTATCTTAGGGATAGAATAAGAAAGGAGAAACTTTCAATCATTTTGTTACAAGAGACAAAAGTCTCAAGTGAGAGCATCCAAAATTTTGTGGATTAGGGTTGGAAGGGATGTGAGACAATGGCCTTGGATGAAAAAGGGAGGGATTGGGGTATTTATGTCCTCTGGAATCCAGTTTAGGTACATTTTCAGGTCGATATTTCTTGTCCTCACATCCTTTCTAGAAGATGTCGATATGTGAGCACTAAGGAGATAATGTGCATGACAGTTGTTAGAAAATCATAAAGGCATAAATATATTCTTATGATGATAATTACTTGTGATATTATTATGTTCTTATTAACTTATTTATGTTATTCTTTTATCTTCTTCTCATCAAGAAATTATCAAATAAAAAGCATGAAGACCATTGACACTAGATGTAGGCACTCAACCAGGGATAAAACCCCTATATAGGGGAAAACCGAGTAAAAAAACTCTTCCTTCAATAGATTCCAATGAGATACACCAAGAACATAAAAGAACAGACCTTCCTCCTCCACCAAGTAAACCTTCCAAAATGATTTAGTAGTCTCTTCTTATCCAATATATTCAACCTAGCAACAATCCAGAAATATGACTTCCCATTTACAGAATTCCAACCCCAACATTATAATTTCAACCCCCCCACCTACTGGGCCTGCTGTAATAATCCATAACTTCACACGTGTTGAATAGGAGAGAGAGAAAAATATCAACTTCTCTTGCTTAATAAGGTCCTCCTTCTTCATTATCCCTTTCCTCTTCTTCCTTGGAAATTCACACTTTTTAAGGCCCCATAAGTTGTAGATCGAACTTGTGAGAGTGAATGAAAAATGAGGTCGAGTTGTTACCTTTATATAGGAGTTTTTGTCACTCTGTTTAGGCTAAGTTGGTGGAGGATGCCAAATTGACCTATTTTACAATAAATAAGTTTCTTTCTTGACAAATAAATCCCAAGAAGGGTTTGTTACAATATGACATGGACAAGGACACTTGACATAAACCATAGAAGCCTACAATAGAGGCTTTAACCTATAAACAATTGACCCAAGAATGAAACCCATGCTTTAATAATTCAATTTATTTAATAATAAAATTTCGTTTTCTTTTATTTTGACAAATACATTTCTTTGAGACTCAAATATAATTATGAAGACCGATACTAATTACATTTTTTTTCAACACTCCCTCTTAATGAGGGAGGTATCCATAATTACATATATATAGAGGTACATGGAATATCTCAAAATGAAGTACGAATATTTCTAGCACACTTAGTGTTGTGGGACAGAAACCTGACCAGGGTATTCTGTCCGGGTGGGACTAAGATGCACTCAAGCTTTTAGCAACTCTCGATACCATCAGCCTTACTAGGTAACCATCAACCCAGGGATCTAGGTGCATATCCAAGGTTAGAGTTCCATGAACAACGCCATCTTCCCTCTTCAGGATCTAGACATCAACACATAGGGCAGCCAGATGTCCTCCCAAGCATCCACCATTACATGCTTCAACTCTCCCTATCAAACTAGATATATCCATTTGTCCAAGCATGCTTCCAAAGTGTTCAACCTTCTTATGGAGAGATTTAATTATACAAACACAAAACCCCATTCATAAATAAACTTTTCAAATATAAGTAAACACAAACCTTTTAAGTCCTTTGATGATACTATCATCTAGTTATCCATATACAATTTGTCGAAATTTTTCTTCTTTCACTTCTTTAGTAGTACCAAATACTTCTTCAGATTTCCTTAAGTATTTTGTTTGAAACTTGAAAATTTAACGATATTACTTTCATCATTTGGCTTAATTCTTACATTAAGGAATTCACTGTCATAAAATGCCCTATCTCTTAACTGGGGAGATATACCTTTTCTTCTGTCTAGGCTCCCTCTTAACTTAGGGAGATCAATCACTTCCTTGTTTTATAAAATCGGAAAGCATTTCATGGATTTATTGATCTAGGTGGATATTGGTGGCCACCTGCCAAGTCCACCTAGACCCCCACCTCAACATTTTCAGTTTCCTTAATTATAGCGCAGTTT
>APFE030264126.1:0-14152 GCA_000404065.3 Pinus taeda
ATATTTATACATGCCGAAGCATCCAATACCATGGACCGAAAACCATCGCATCCAAAAAACATGTGCGAAAATCATGCAAAAAACCATAGGTGGGTCCACCCAACCTAACATAGGGTCCAAAACCAAAATTTTCCAAGGAATTGCCTCGGACCCCATAAAATGGTGTTACGAGTACACCTCAAACCCCTTGTGAGCCCCCCCCCCTCTCCCTGCTACACAATCGGCGGAATGAAGGGGGGCTCTGCCCCCCCTCTAACCCCCTAGTTAACTATGTGGGCTAGTTGTGGAAAGAATATAACACAACCCAACACTCTAACTTTCCATTCATCACCTGATCAAGTGAAATGAAACAACCAATGCAACCATGTAAGTATTATGGCTGTTGTTTGAATTCTCCACAAGCGCTTTCTTATAAACAATAAGAGAGAACTACTGAAAGGCAACTTCCATGAAATCTTGTAAACAGATCCACTGAATAATATGGATTCTCTATCTGACTCCAGAAACACTGCATACGGATCTTGAAATTCATGCACACTGGGACTTAGATCATCTAATGGATTACTTTTCTTCTCCTCGTACCATGAATGCAAACTTTCATCTAAGCTTTGTGACAAGACTCCTGCTGATAATGACAAAGAAACTAGCTGCCGGATCAAGCTTTTATCAATACTTTTTTGAAGCTCACAATTAGCTAATGGAGAGGGACTTTGACGATAGAAATCATCCAAAACATCAACTATTGGATCGTGAAAAATTTGAAAAGACTACTGCAACCCATTTTCTATTGGTTCCGATGAGATTGCATAATTTTCTATAGGCTGCCCATCCTTTATTGAAGATATACTATGCAAATTTCCCGTCAAAAACTGAAATGATTCAAAACAAAATGGTATGGAATCATCTTGCATCATTTGATCATATATTCCAGCTTCCAAGTCTTCATATAAAACTTGACAATCAATGGCACTCGGCGGCTACAAATTTGGATATGAAAATTCTTGGACAAGGATTTCATTGCCCTCAAGATGGTCAATATCGAAACCTATCAACGGTTGACTTCTGATTGCATGAAAGTTGTCTCTGATGAACTGAAAAAAAGTAAAACAAAGAGGCAAATATCCTTCACTTACTTCAACATTTGCTGCACTTTCCTCTTGACTTCCATAGCTGATATGTGATGGATGATCACTATATTTGAGCTGCTAAAAATGAACTTCCTCCTTCCACAAACTAGTTGTTGATTTGTCTGCAAGACTAGCTTCAATTTGGAGAACATAATCATCATCATACTAATCAAACTGAGGCAAATTGTCAGTATAGAACACATCATCAAGCTATATGTCATATCAACAGATCTATCTTCTGCAAGATGATCTATAAAACAATCATTATCAGATCTATGACAACTGGGATAAGAAAGAAAATGTTTTGGATCAACCACTTGTTTTTCTTCGATCAATGAGCCATGGTCTTGAACATCATACTCATTCCTTGTGGTGATATTTTGCATCATATCTTCCACTACACTTACCAAAATGTCGAGCTTTACCTCTAAAGATGTTGATTCCTCTGGATCTATGTTCTTCATCTCTTCTTCCTTCAACTTTGCCCTTCTGATCAACATTGTTCTACATCTCTTCAAGTGTTGCAAGATTCCTTTCTCTTAGCTGAAACTCCATTTCTGGATCAAAGGCTTCCGGGTAGTGCAAGGGAGTGGATCCAGGAGGAGATCGTATAGTAATAGGCATCAAACAATAAACTTGGTTAAATCTGGCAGAACACTGTTGTACTATCTCCTATGGCAGTCATTTCAAGTGGTTATACTCTTCTAGTATCAAGAAAGGGTTTTTTCTAACCACCCACCTATTGAGGAAAACTTTGACGAATTGCTAGAAATCTGAGATGCTTGCATCAGGCAGGGTTTTGAACCAACTCTTGAATTTGCCTTGCAAAGAAAGAGCAAAAGGCCTAATATTGACATCTTCTTCGTCAACTTCAAAAAGGTCAAGAAAAGACTCAAAATTCAATAAATGTCTCTCGGTAGTGATGTTGTTGCAATCACCATCAAATCTTGGTAGATATAGGTCATGATTTTTAGGGAAAGCATGGGATATAGGAGGTAAAATAAGAGGCTTGTATCTATCGGGAAGTTTTGCAAGGTATAGGAATATGTATAGAAGGTGTAGAATTAGTCTTGGTATCTTGACGTTCATCAGTCTGAAGATGGTCATCACAAGATTTAGAAGAAGGGTCTTGATCAAGATCAAAGGCATGCAAACATTTTGTATTCACAATCTTCAAAGGGAAATCAAATGCAGGTATAGGATCTTCTCTCAAATACAGTATACTTCTCAAAGTCTTCTTGAAATTCTTCGAAAAAGAGAAGAAATAATTTAGAACAAAGATCATAATGTCTTGGATGAAATGCCAACTTGAATACCTGATGTTTCCATATTGTCCTTTCATGATTTTGCTGGTCAGGTTCATCCTCCAGTGGAGTCCTTGTATCTGATCTCAAAACTGATTTGGAGTCACCAGGTGAATGATTTCAGCCTTCCAGTGTCTGATCATTGTCCACCATCAACAATTAGATCTAATCTTGATACATTTTGCTGAGGAACATCAAACTACGCTCCCGAATATGGTCGGCTCTATGATAGAGCCTGGATCCACCTCAGGCTGAAGGGAGGCAATCTTAGGATAACCACAAACCACACTTAACTTGGTAGATAGCCTTACCAATTCAGGAGAGGGCTCTCTCCTTGTCAATCTTGACGGAGATGACTTTATCAAATTTGGATTTTAGGCTAGGTATAGTAGCTCAGGGTTTCTGGTTTGGTTTTTTAGGTTTTGGTTACTAGATCAATTGGAGAAGACATATTGGGTCCGGGAAATCAACTTAGGGATATAGTCATGTTCTGTGGGGCGAGATAGTCAAGTGTTTATGTACTAGAAATGGATTGATATGGTAGTTTAACAAAACTGAGGAGTTGAGGGGGGCATAAAGAAACTATGAGTCCTCTTCAAACAGTTGGAAACATTGAAAACCAAATGCATTCCCAAGACAAAGCACAATAATGTATTTTGTCCATTCAACTTGATTCATTTAGTTTTAAAAGAGAAAGATAGATTTGGATACATATAAAACATAAGAAAAACTCATTACAAAGAAGAAATAATACATTAACTCATTGTGACAAGAATCCCACAAAAATAGCTATGAAACCTGGTTTTATGCCTTTCCAAACTACTGTACAGATATACAATAGAGTTCAGAGCTTCCAAAAGAGTCCAACCCTTACAAATGACTAAGAAAGTACATAATATAGGCAAGCAAACAACTCATGCTAGCTATCAGGGGTCAAAACCATGAGAAGAGGAGTGGTTTCAACCATATCTAAACTAGGAACACAAAAGTAGGCAGTGGAACAACTTGCCTCTAAAACTTAGGAAACCAATTCATTCATCATAAAAACCACTTGAAACTTGATGTATCTACCCTATGAGGTATTTTTCATCCATATTTACATCAAATACATCATTTACCATGCATACATTTATGAAGGAATGAGGAAAAAGTCAATTTCCAAGAAAACTAGGAAAAATCTGGAAATTTAAGCAAAAATGGCAAAATCAGTTTAATACTCAGTGCCAAAAATTTAATGTGTAGCTCCATTTCAAGGCCAGTTTTGGAGGCCTTCCCAGTGTCCCAATCAGATGAAAATTGGCTTGTTGGAAACCCCCACCTGTCTAGTTTATGGAATAGTTTTCTTTTTCTGATTTGGAGCTCATTTGCCCTTGCAAAATTTGATTCTCCCAAGACTGCTTCCTGTGTGGCAAAAACGTGGTAGAGAGGGCACTTTTTGGGTGGTTTTTGCCCTTTTGGTGACCAAGACCTTGTCCAAATCTTCTCAATATTTTTGGGTTTACTTATTTTTCCATGCTGATTCAAAATGTGTAGGCCATTTTTCAAATAGAGGTCCCCATTAAAAGCGTAGCGCCAGTGGCGTTACGCACCTATTGGGTTTTCCCGTGTTGCAAAATTTAATGCACATCGCCACTGATTTAATGCACAGTTCCCTTTTACAGACCAATTTTGGAGGCCTTCATGGTGTCCAAATTGGGTGTAGGATAGCTTGTTGGAAATAATATTGAGTCTACTTTCTAAAACATCTTGAATTTTTCACTTTGGAGTTAATTTGCCTTGTCAAAAGTCAAATCTCCCAAGACTGCTCAAAATGTGCAAAATGAGGCTGCCTAAATGCAGAGTGTTGTGGTAGTCAACATTTGAATATCTTCCTCAACTCCAAAATGAGCTCACGATAGCTCATTGGAAATATCTTTGTGTCTATTTATCATTTCACTCATCACGAAAGTCATTTGGCCAACCAAGCTAGGAGAAATCTTGATTTTTCTAAGGTCACTCCAGAGGTGCAACAACTCTCCTAAGGCAACTATATTTTTGACATTTCTCTAAAACCACGAAACCTGTGTAAAATGTGAAAGAGGTGTTTCTTCCTTAGCCTATTATGGATAGAAACGTCTCTCATGTTTTCCAAATTCATTTTTTCTTGCTTAGAAACATCATTTGAGTAAAACCCATCCCGATGTGTGGAATAGGAGATTTGTAGAAGTGAAGGGAAATGAAAGGGCTAAGAGACTTCTAAATTCTTTATAAAGTTTTGAGGAAGTAGGGAGAGATGTTAGTAAATAGGGGAAAGTGCAATTTCAAATATTGAGTGAGAGGAAGCGGTCCAAAAGGGAAAAACACAGGGTTAGCCTAGAAAATTGTCAAATTGTAGCAAGAAACTAGGGTTTGTGGGGAAAAGAGGAATTTGAGGGATATTAGTGATGAGAATTGTTTAATAAGGTACATCAAGGATAGGGGAAGGTGTATGAGCATCAGGATACTAATTTTGTTGATGATTTGACCATCCAAGAGAAATTACCTTGAAAACCCTAGGAGAGGGAAATGAGTCTTACCTAGGCACAACTAAAGCACGAACAAGGTGTAAAATGACCTATTGGAACTTGAAATGATGATGAAAACTCTCTGAATGGTGGTACACTCAGCTGAATGGTGACATGGACCAAAATTTGGAAAACTTTTGGAAGGAGTGAAAACAAACCCTAAACCTAATACCTAGTGACTAAATTTTACTTGAAGACTCAATGAAATGACAAAGTTTGATTTTGGAACCCTAAGGCAACTTTGTAAGAGCATGTTTGATCACTGGTGGAAGGCTTCAAAGGCTGACACTAACATAATCCCCATCTGAAAGATATACCTTTCAATTCCCATTTGAAGTGCTAGATTTTGGACCATGTTAAGCAGATTATACATGTAAAAAAAATAACCCTAAACCTAGGTAGCTTAAACCTCAAAAGCTTCAATCAAAATGAAAATCTCTGATTATTTTAATATACAAACACACACTACTAGAAATTACAAACAAAAAATACATAGACCATAACTCTTAATATTGCATCTATCTTTTATTTACATGGGAGGAAAAATTACACTATTGTATCTCAACCCTCAAACACGTCAACCAACACAATGGTTCACCTCACGTCTCTTTTATTGAACAAGAGACTTGGATAATATAACAATTTATCTAGTCCCATGCATGAAACAACCAAGGTTACTTAGTGAAACCAAACCTAACCTCCTTTAGCCATTGTTCCCTTCTGCATGGATACAAGTGCCAGAGATAGTGTTTACCAATGTAGGATAAATCTCGAGTGTTCATGTACAGACTTATCCTTGGGTTATTTTCCCTCATCAACTCATGCAAGTTCCCTTGCAGTCCTAGGCATTTGCACCCTACTCTAACAATAGATAATGTATACAAACTTTTATATAACAATGCTAAGGTGGATTAATAGACTAAAACATGATCTGTAAGAGATTGGCACATGCATGATGGAGGCATACATGCACCCTTACTGTCTCTCTTATATATCAACTCTAGTGCTTCTCATAGGAACACTAGTGTTGTGCCTTCATACTGATTTGTTGCACCGTCATGCTGATATGTTGCACCCTCATATTGACTGTGTCACTGCACAAGAATTGAGGTAGCCTGCGTAGAAATTGTCATGCCATACAAAATGAAATCAGAAACTAAGTAATAGGCTAAACGTAGAACATGAAGAGGTCTTGAATACCCTTGGCATGGAAGGTCTATAGGAAATTCACGAAAGTCCGCAACTACTATTATGTATTATGAACAATCTAAAACTAATTTGTTTTCATATAGACAAAGAATTTCTCTACTTAATTTGCAGCAGAATAGGAATAGAAATAAACACAATCACACAATAGAAACACATTATTTTTCTATGGAACCCCACTGGAAAAACCATCTTCTTGTTGAGAATATTATTGATAGAAAAAAACATAGAAACTGATCTCTTACAAAATACAACGGTTTCAATCTAAAAGATGCACTTTTTCATCATGCTTGATGTAAGCTTGAAACCCTTGCAAACTTGTTGATCTCTCCTACCCTCTACAAATCTATGCGCAATCTTCTCTTGCACACTCTTCCTCTCACAAGCTCCATGCACAAACATGTGTTTCCCATCGCTTGTTCTCACCAACTCATGCTCACTAAAACAATGATCAAACTTGTGCCTTCATTCCTCATTTGAAAGGAAATTTGAATGGTTATAGTAGAGACTTTCTAATTAAGGTGTTTTCTTTGTGATTGATTGAGTTAACATGAGTTAATTGTTCATGCAACTCGTCCTATTTCAAGTCAACCACTTGAAAATCAATTACTTGTGTTTTCCTCAATCAACTCACACTAGAAAATAAAAAACGCGACTTCCAATTTTAAAACATTAGTTAAATATATCCTAACTCGTCCTAATTTTTAGGGACATTCCTAAATTTTAGGAACTTGTCCTGATTTATAGGGAATCTCCTCTTTTTAGGAACTAGAGCATGCACAAGAAGAAACTTGATGGGGTTCCTTTAATTAAGTCACAAATCAAGGAACCCTTTCTCACTATTATTTTCAACAAGATTTTTTCCATGGCTTCATTTAGGTTGGAACGAGAGAGAGGTTATTGAGCCATGAAAGTGAGATCTCCAATTGAGACACCATTAAGGGCCACCTTTTTGGCTTCATCTTCTACTATTAAATATTGATTAGATGCATTCACATTTTCTTCTTCATCACATCCATGTTTTTCCAGTAGTTATTTTTAGTTATATGTCCAACATGAATCTTCCTAAAGGGCCTTCGAAGCACCCTTGAGATCAAAATGTTGGGCTTTGGAGATGAACCTGGGTAGAACTTGGTCCCTCATTTTTGCTCTAATGTTTTATGTGTAATAGTGCCCACATCATTTTTCTACAACTGCGAATGGATTTAATTGTTAGCACTATGAACATGAGTGAAATGACCATGAGTAGAGAATCTCGAGCCTCAAAAAACCTAGGGCAGATCCCCAAACAACACCAACCAGCTTCCAGTCCAATGTTAGAAATTTTACAATGTAGATTTCAACATAAGAATATACTCCTAGAATCTACAGGGAATTTCAACATTACTAGTCTATGCAACCATTCAGATGAGATACAACATGAATGTTTCAATCTGCAGTAGCTGATGTATAGTCGAAACCCTTTTCGCATGCAAATTTTGCAAAACAACGTACAAAATATCATTGCCACACAAAAATTACAAAGTTTCAAAATTAAATCACATTGATGAACCAGGAGCGTTTGTTGGCCCTAGCTTGGGTAGCACACCCTAGTGAGGACTAATGGTCATGGATCTGAAATATCTCCTCTAAAATGGGAATTTTATATGGTAGTGCACATAACATGCTACTTTTTTCACTGCACTTGTTTCTTAGGATCAGAAATCCTTGAAATATTTCTCCCATATGTTTTGGAATTCATTATTGAATTTTGTTAGATGAATAATTGTTTACACATTCCAATCTAATCCTTAATATGTCTCTTATTTTAAAATGTGATACCAGGCACTCAAGACAATTGTAAGAGCAATACCAGTCTACGAAAATCGAGAATCAAATGAGAGAATTGTTGATCAAATTTTCACCATCTAGTGTCCTTTATTATAAACTTGTCTCACTATAATTTTTAGTTGTATTCACATAGATCGCCAACCTGCCACTAGGATACCATGCATTAAAATTTAAAATCTATCTAAATAACATGACACAGCAGGTGGTTCCATCCATTCATGTTCCATTACGATCGGACATGGCTTACATCTAGAAAAAATATTAACATCTGATTTGTAAATGTTTTGGCCTTGCACCCATCATTAATTCCATTGTTGTTTCTCTCTACATTTCTCCCCATTGGTGTGTGAATCGCATCCAAAATCCAATGAAATATCATTGCGACTACTCCACATAACAACCAACAAAATATTGTTTGTTGATTGTTCTCTGGCTTCTTTACCTAACCAGTATCTTCAATGCATTCTTTCAATTCTGGAAGTGCATGGTAGCACATCACATATAGTTCACAGGTTCTCCATGTTGCTAGGCATATGTAGAACAACAATATCTTCCTTTATTTGAGTAGCCCACATGGAGACAGATATCTAAATTATGCACAAATTCCAAAGGGATCTCATCATATAATCATCTTTCTATCCCTATAGGAAGATCATCTCTCATTCATTATTTACCACCACAACCTTCATTCTCACCTTCTCACTTTATTTCTCTATTCTTAGCCCAAGGCTAGGGAGAAGTAGTTGTTGACATTTTTTTCATCACATTCTTGTACCTTAATTTCAAATGACCAAGGAGTAGTGCTGCACTCACACTCTTGTCACTCACAAGCTCCTCTACCTTCATCTAAGATTAATAAGCCCAACCAAGGCTATCATCATCATTACAGTTGTCCTTTACTATATTAAATGGGATGAGCACTACTACCACAGTTGTTAACTTGATGTTCACCACAAAAATCAATCTAGCAATGTTCACTCTATAATGCAAGGTGACTTTGAGCACAAGATGAGTGGGATTGTTAATAACATGTAACACTTGAGGATCGATGGAAACTTGATCAGAAAGAAGACATCAATGACGAAACTAGTTTTAATTAGAGTTTGATTAAACTTGTTGGTTTCTATGGTTAAACACCCATCTTATAGCTTTTATTTAGTTGCTAGTCAAATGTTAGTTAAAAATTTATTTTAATGTATTTTTAAAACATTTCTAAAAAATTGTGACATTGAAGTTTCATTTACTAAGGTTTTATGGGTGTTAGAAACCTCCTGAGTGACACAAAATTTTGAAAAAATGTTTCATTGTTTGTTAATTATACATGTCATCTTTAGAAATGAAGTATTGATATTGTTTGTTTATTATGTGTAGCATATTATGATGGGGACGAACTCCTCACATGTTCCACCTGGGTTTGGTAATGGTTCCAGGGTACTAACTGGCCTTGGACCACACCAATCTATTGATCCATATAATTTAGTTCCAAATTTAATCAATTACCCACATCCCAATATAAAATCGACTCCAAGGATGAAAGGAAAAGTTGAACTTCCTAATTCCACAGCAGTTGAGGCCTATCGAAGGCAGCATGAGGTTTCAGCCTAGGTATCCTTTTCATTTATAAGATTCTTTCATAGATTTGAAAGTTGTTCATATTTCAAGATATCTACTTTTGTACATTTGTTTGGGGAGGTAGCTTTGACTAATTTCATCAAATAGAATATATGATTTTGTTCTTGTAAGAATTTATAATTTTTTGGGTGATTGTTTGGATATTTTCTCAAAGCATTTCTCACTACTCGAGTCTAATTTCACATTCCATTTTCAAAATCTCTTCCATATTTTCTATAATTGTTGTAGTTGTACTAATAGTGGGAATGTAGACTAGATTGTTAGAGGAGGGTTTTTCACTATGTATTTTATTGTGACATTTCTATATGGATTTTTATTGCAAACATTTATCATTTGAATTTTTATAAATGGGTAGGTTGTGCTTAGGGCGATATTGTTCCTACTCCTTTTATGACACTTAACCAAACTAGATTTCCATCAGAGATTCTTCGAGAGGTAAGATTGCCTACTTTCTCATGCTTTCAATAGCATCCAAGAAATTTGTAGGTTAATTTTGTCTCTTATCTCCTATATTCAAGTTACAGTATTATTTATCTTGGTTTTTGCAATTTTTATTAGCATCTTTATTTTTATGTGATTGACACCCTAATAACTTGTTAACTCGGATATCAAGTTACATTCCATGATGCGTTTAGTGCCAAAATCAAGTTACAATCAATAATGTTGTAGGTTGTATTGCTATACAACAGAAACACTGCTCATTGCTCTCCTGCTTAGCCTTCATGTAGTTGGGGCCTGTTTGTTGGGGGATAATTGTCTAAGGGTGGCTTTCAAGTCACATGATGGGTTCATGACTACCAATGTTTTTGGGCCAACCATATATCTTGTGAAGAATCCCAATGCTTTTGTCACAAGTTTCCTCAACAAGCAACCATGTTCATTGGAAATGCTTCTTCTTTTTTACTAATATGTTTAGTTTTGTGATGTTTTTGGATAGAATGATTGATGGGATTGAATTTAGAGTATGAAGGCTAATTTGTGACACAAATTTTCTAACACTATTTCAACTGTTGGCTTTTTGAGCTACAAAATCTAGGATTCTCCTACCCCATTCTAATATAGACACAATGGTGGCCTATTGTTATGCAAAATCAGGACATAGTAGCCATTTCCAAAATAGGTTCTAGGAAAACATTAGGTTATCTTTTATGTTCATTTATTCATCTTCGATGCCGTTGTAACAACATTTAGATGGGCTACAGTACTTGTTTTGGCACCAATTTGAGTGCTTGCAACTCAAATACAAGAGGAAATGATGCCATTATGATGCCACCCAAAATGTTGGCAAGCTTTTCAAACTTATAGCATTCAATCATTTATACATATTTACCTCCCTTGATATTCCACTTTGCACTTTATTCTCTCCATTACACTCAAAATGGGTGTTTTCACATCTCACACAGATATGCTCTTTCACTCATTCTGAATGCAACCATGCTGCCGCACTTTTGTTCCTTTTTCACGATGTCTATCTAGAAGACCACCTTATGGGCACATCTTGAAGTCCATGTCGTAATACAAACCAATGTATTCTGGTTTGAACCAAGGCAATAAAATATTAATTCATCTCACCTCAGAAATATTTATATCTAGAGGTAATAACCATACCATACCCTTTTCCCAAAAGGAATTATGCCCTCTCCTTTCGAACTCAAGGCAACCCTTGCACAATTCACAAATTGTAAGGTTCTAAATATTTGCACACATTTTTTATTTCAGAATTCCAACAAAAATTGGAGTTATCAAAACCATCAATTGAAATGTCCAGTGAGAGCACAAGGTGCGACACATTCCAAAAAATCAATTTAATACTAGAATTGTAAAATTCCAACACATTCCTATCCATACTTTTCAATGGATTTCAACCCATTCAACACATTTTCAACATCAATCTCCTTCGTGGCATTAAATTATTTACAAGGTGATTTTCCCTCCAACACAAATCTATGGAGGATTTTTTTGCATATCCATTGCTATGGTCAACAAGCATTAGAAGGAAAAGATCTTCAATGCTTGAACCACAGCTTCTCCAACACAGCTCACAGAGACATTATAATTCATGAAATTCAAGTTCTATACTTGACTTTACTGTAGAGATCACAAATCAACTATCCTCTCTCAGTCCAACTAACATTTCCAAGACACATATGTCTAACTAGAACACTAGGCATTCTTTGAAGGTTTTCCTCTCGACCTTCTAATATAGAGGTTTCACCTTCTGTACGATATTATTTCATCTCATAATTCCTAGCTATGAAATCATTCCCTTATCCACATTAATTCTTCACTTCAGTATATTGTGCCCATTTCATTTACATAAAGATTTCAACTGATTCACAATGGTTACAATATTCATGTAATCCCTTTCATTACCTTTTTATTTGCGATACCAACATCATTGAATTTATGAGTTATACTCTCATGAAAATAGGATAATTTTATACAGAAAACCCCCTTCTTGAATTCCCAAATGAATTTGCCTATTATCTTTATTTGTAATAGAGATTCCTCATGCCCACAACTTACTTTGGTTCTTACTATGAAGTATCATTCCTGTAGATGAAGATATAGACAAACTGAAGGAAACAACTTATACAAAATTCCAACATTTTCTAAGATATAAAACAACTTAGATGTCAGAAATGACTGGCTTATTCCTTTGTATGATGATTAAAAATCATGATTTCTTGGTTGGCAGATTTTCCATATGCTACTGACTATGCTCTCTCTATTATGTGGGCGGTTATCATGGCCCTCCTTGATCTTGCTAATCTGGTTTATCAGGGGTTGGTTCAACTCCTTAATAGCTCAATTTATCCTTTGTTGCATCTATCCAAATTTTATGCTACTCGCCTTATGAATGGATGTTGATGTTTTGCATGATTTCTACTTCCCTCACCTTCTCCTTCAAGTACCCTATTGACTTGGATAACATTGTATCATTTTCCTCTAATTTTTCAGTCTTCTGTCTACATTATGAGATATCAAATTGCACCTATGCAACTTCTTTATGTTTAGCTGAGCAATTGGGGTAGTTGTTGCTCATTCTAGGGTACTGGGGAAAGTCCAAGATATTCTTGAGTCTGATAATATTTGAGGATGTTTCTATTGACCTTGCTACCTCTATGAGCTTCTTGCTTGGGAATATCATGAATATTACCAAAGGATATGAAGTGATTTCCTTCTTTCCCATGACTATCTATCTTATCATTCTCAGTATATTCATTTTTATTTAGGGCATGTGTCAGACATGTATCCTCACGTATTGGGGTCTGACACTAGGATACAGGATGTGAGGCATGTTTGGAGATGTCTTATTACTTAGTCACTAAGCAAAACACAAGTTTATTCTTCAAAGTGAATTTTGCCTCCTTCTAGCTTGATATCTCCTTGATATAGATCATTTATTTCTTCCATTGTAACCATAATGATGGTGAAGAGGTTTTTGACCATGTCAAGTGGTTTTCAGGCTCATGTCAACAAGAATGTTCTCTAATTCTATTTTCCAGAAGCTTCAAATTATAACAAGTGCAATTGGAGGTAGAGTTTTCTCATGGAATTCCTTTATTGAACTTAACTTCGAAAGTTCAAATTTGTTGTCTCACAATCACTAAAATTTAGAATACATAGTTAATGTAATTTGTGTAATGGGGTGAATGACAAGTACTTTTTCATTTTGAGTGACTTCAATGCTTGAGTGATCATGGTTCTCCTTCACCATTTCTTCAAGTTCTACTAAACACTTTTGATTACACTCTTCATAGGTTGTAGAATCTTTGTTTATGGGCTCCTTCCATGTAGGTTTCCCATAAATCCAAATATTCATCAATGAGGGGGACTAATATATCGATATTAAATGGATCTTGTTTTTCCACTAGGCTTTTGTGGTTGAATGGAACAACATAAAATGGTTACAAATCTTCTAATATTTCTTAGAATAACCGCGATGAACCCAAATTAGAAATGACATTAATGATTTTCTTCAAGTGGCATTGGAGTGACCTCAATTTGGTTAAGTAGAGAGAAAATCAAGCCATGAGAAAAGTTTCTAGTTTTGACAGCCATAACTTGTAGAGCTGGAAAGTTGACTTTTTAAGGGTATATTTTCCTCAGTATTACTTAAAATTCATATTATGACCCCAATCTAAAAATGACATCACAAAATTGCTTTGGATGACACTGGTGTGATTTCAATCAGGCTCCTAAACAAAAACAAGGACTAAAGGCATGCCACAATATAATAGTTAATTTATCTCATTTTTTTGGTGATGGTTTTGAGGCCACACCTTTAAATTGCTGTAACTTCCTTAGTATGGCTCAAAATTGAAATTATAAACCATTTTAGAAATGTAGGTTTTAACCCCGTACATAAATTACCTGCATACGAATTCTAAATCACAGGAAAAATAAAAATGTGAGAGCATAACACATTAAACACATATACACAGATATTTCCCACTGGATCTCAAAATCGAGACTACCAGCTTGATTTTTCATTATATTCCTTTCA
>APFE030264130.1:0-43637 GCA_000404065.3 Pinus taeda
TCGTTCGCTTATCGGTCGTATTGCGTTACAACACAAATTTATCTCTGCCATACTTGTTTAAGGCGAAGTTCATAGGAACTTCGTCCCTTACACTCACACACGCATATTAATCAATTTACAGTAAAGAACGTATATGTAAACAATACACAAACACAAAATTCAGATAACACACATTTCAATTATATACAGAACTCGATTACAGGCTAAGGCCTCACGGCTCGAATCACAAAATGCCCTGCAACTACATTGTATACCTATCTATATCTTTCACATAACACAAACTCTCTTATATAGGAAATTACAAAGGCATGGATCATCTAGGATCCACGATTTCCTCCCACAAATCGCTCAATCATACCCCTAAATTTCTCTATTTGCATACATGGCAGATAATTACATTTAAGCCTTCTAGAGACTTATCAATTCCATCAATTTAGCTTTGTTTAAACATAATTTGCCCCAGTTTGCAGTGGTTGTCCATGTTTCCCCTTTCACAACTTTGAATTTAAATTTGGATTAAGGGTTCTCCGATGCTCTTGCATCAGACTCCCGAGGTACAAAAATTTATGACTTCCTGGTCATATGCTTCCTTCATCCCTTAGCAATTCTACCCACATCCTTTGTGGAATTGTCTTTACGATCTTTCCGTGAGCTGCAACAAAACCTCTGCAGTAACAAGCCCTCCCTGCTACACGATACCTCACCAAAGCTTCTCTCCTTTGAGCTCAGTCTTTTGACATCTCTCTGGTTCTCTCTTCTTTGGAACCATTTGAGCACTCCTTGCTCTAGGCTACTGCAATCTTCTCACCTTCTTCTGCTGCTACCTGTACGACAATATGAAGACCACAAACTCACCAATCTTCAACATAACTGTACCTCTTTTTGCACGCAAACTCTTTCTCGCAAGAAACCATTCCTTGCTCTGATCCCAAATGATGGCAGCAAAACTACATCTTTACACAATTCGCGGACTTGCGGGTTATGGGCCCACAACATTTTATTCCGGAATGAACACGATTTCTTTAATGTTTATGACCGGAACCGAAATAATTTTTAACCCTCTTTGATAACATATTAGGTCCGCTCAGGTCCGTTAACCCACGCACATGTTCACGTGCGGTTATCGTCTGATCAATCAACCAACGAATGGTCTTGATGGTCGGAACTCAACGAGGTTTTAATCCCGTTGTATAAAACCTTATCGTGTCCATTTCTAACATTAACTCACGCGTATCTTCCGATGCGATCATCGTTAGATCTGACCCATCTAATCGAATGGCTATCGCGTCACCTGCTCGCCAACGAGCTTGGCCGATCTCCATCGTCGATCAATCCTGCGTGATCCAACGACTATCGCGCAATCTCGTGCATATTCTTGTACGATCGTTATCAAGACGTGAGCACGTGAGAAAAGTAGTTTTCTCGTGCTACGTATCGACCGCTAAGGTTAATTGCATGAATTATAGAAATACCGATTCCCACATTTAGGGTGCGCGAGATACCACTTCCCACTTGGGAATACTGCTCCATCCTTTAGGTAACACATGGTGTTAATCTCTGCCATTATTATCCGTCGATCTGGCCTATCTGACGGTTTTTGCTGTGCTGTTCAATCGACTCCAGTTGTGATTGAAACTCTACTCTGTTGATCTGTTCTCAGATCCAACGGGTGGAATTGCGTTACAACACAAATTTATCTCTGCCATATTTGTTTAAGGCGAAGTTCATAGGAACTTTGTCCCTTACACTCGCACACGCATATTAATCAATTTACAGTAAAGAACGTATATGTAAACAATACATAGACACACAAAATTCAAATAACACGCATATTTCAATTATATACAGAACTTGATTACAAGCTAAGGCCTCACGACCCGAATCACAAATTGCCCTGTGGCTACATTGTATACCTATCTATCTTTCACATAACACAGACTCTGTTATATAGGAAATTATCAAGGCACAGATCATCTAGGATCCACGATTTCCTCCCACAAATTGCTCAATCATACCCCTAAATCTCTCTATTCGCATACATGGCAGATAATTACATTTAATCGAGCCTTCTAGAGACTTTTCAATTCCATCAATTTACCTCTGTTTAAATAGAATTTGCCCCGGTTTGCAATGATTGTCCATGTTTCGTCTTTCATAGCTTTGAATTTAAATTTGGATTTAAGGGTGCTCCGATGCTCCTGCATCAGAAAAGTTATGTTGATGTGGAGACGTCAATCGGAGCTGCAAGTGTTCATGGTGAGGCAGGTCATTTTCCTCTGAGGAGGATGGCTTCGAGACGTCCCAATCGCATGGCCAAGTCACAGTGCTCCATATCCATGTCTTGATTCTCTGCTATAATGTCTTGAGCGACCTATCGATTTCCTTGCAGGCTTCATGGATGTCTGTTGGCACTTGGCGCAAGAGAGCTTTCATCTGCCAGTAAAGCTCTATTGTACAGAGGTATAGATTTTGCCTATTGCGGGTGTGTCTAGACTCTCGGATTAGGGAGCCATTCAATAGTTGAGGCAAGAATCTCAACGCCTATGAAATCATTGCGGTTTGCCATGGCTGTAGTGGTGGCACAATCTAAGCCCCTCTGGATAGGGTCAGGAGTGTTGGCATGAAATCTCCTTGTTGTAGTGAAGGCTCTATATCGGGCCCTGACATTGCCAGTGCCTCGGTTTGTAGAGCCTGAGCACATGGTGGGATGGGGAATAGAGCAAGAAAATATACATGATTGTGAAGCAGGAACAATGGCATAAAAGAGAAAGGCTTAAGACTTCGACTGAAAGGACAATGGAAACCAAACAAGGAGGGGTCCTAGGGGCTGCAAAGTGGCGATGAGTGCCAACCAACATGAAACGAGAGGAATATGTCGAAATAAAGGTTTACTTTGGTGACGTATTCTTTGAAAGCATATAACTTGTTGAATATTGATCAAAAGGATGGACTATTCCCTTTCCATCCATTGGTCCATGGTGGTTATGGTCTTTCACATAAAGAGGTCTTTGGTAGGTCATAATATCTTGGCTATTGACACAATAATTCAGCTTGATTGCAATTTTTGTACGCTGTCTTAATATCACACTAGTACTGATCCTACCAAGAAAATACATGGATATATACAATATTTTTATTTTTTATTTTTTTCACACAACAATTGATTTTTTTTCAGTGTGGTTCATGTGTGGTTCACATGCATCGAAGATTCATGGCCACTACATTCATGGAGAGTGCCAACCAACACATAAAGAGCTCTTTAGTAAGTCATCAATTCCATTCTATTGGTTCATGGTGGAGGTCTTTAGTAAGTCATCAATTCCATTCTATTGCTTCATGGGGGTTATGGTCTTCCACATAAAGAGGTCTTTGGTAGGTCATGATATCCTGGCTATTGACACAATAGGTCAACTTGATTACAATTTTTGTAGGCTGTCTTAATATCACACTATTACTGATCTTATCAAGAAGGCCTATGGATATATATAATATTTTTCCTTTTTATTATTTTCACACATTGATTTGTTTTTTTAATGTATAGTTCACATACGTCTTATATTGGTGGCAGATCTCTTTGAAGGGATCACTTTCCGCTGGCTCATTAGCAGAACCTAACTCCAAGAGTGTTGAGAAAAATTGACCCTGTGACCTCCCTTTAGCAAAGTACTTTTAATAATAGGAACTCAACCAATTAAGCTAACCCTTAGAACTTACATATACAATTATATTAATATACAAAAGTTTCCTATTTAAAATAAAATAACGTAATGAGATTCTTTCTTCTAAAAGCATTAACCCATTAACTCCATTAATTAACCCCCTTAATTAATTATTGCAATAACTCACTTGAGGTGACAACATCATCATTGTTTATCTTTCGATAGAGCCATTCTCAGAGTCTTAGGGGAAGTCTGGATGTTAATTTGATTTGTATTGTTTCTGATAAAAGTTTAATGGTAAATGAAGTAAATTACTTTTATTTATGATGTCTGATTATATGCCATATTCTTTCATTATGATGACTTTAGAAGCTTTTAGTATGAACCATAGAAACGATTACATGGAAAATATATTATACGTCTACTTTCGCCAATGTTTGAGGCAAGACTTTGTGTTTCTATTTCCTATGGGAAAGTGGATATTTTGGTAACTTCTTTGGGATGTCTTTGTATCTCCTAGGTTGCTGTTTGTAACTTGAGTAGGTAATTTTGAATAGATTTAAGTAATTTGAGTAGGTATTTTTGCATAGATTTAAGTGTTTGGTTTTGCAAGAAATCATCTTATAGCCATTGAATTTTAGCAGGTTACTTTAATAATTAAAGTAATTTTTTTATAAGAAAAAAGTGAGTTTAATCTAATCTAATGTAAAGGTTATTTGCATTATTGAATTAGATAAATCTTAATTATTGAACTTAATTGAGGTGGTTATTTGCATTATTGAATTAGATAAATCTTAATTATTGAACTTAATTGAGGTGAGATTTAATTTCAACCGTGAATCACTTTAAAATTAGAAGCGAGATTTAATCTCTACCATGAATCACTTTAAAATTAGAGTTGTGCATTCCGTCATAATTTAAGCTTATAAAAGAAGGGCCAAGCCAAGAGAGAAGACACAACGCATAGGGCCACAAAGCATGAGAGAGACATCTTAGTGGCTGGTGGAGAAGGGCTTCTACTCAAGTGTGCTGGGTCTGATGATGGTGCAACGGGGCAGCAAGAATCCAGATCAGCCAAATCTAGGGTTTGATCAGCTGAATGTCGTATGTATTTTCCCCAGTTTGGACCATTTTCCCAATAAAGAAGCCTAAGTAGGTTCTGATTAATAAAATGAAGAACTGTTGATTGGGCAGAATTTTCTGTGTGCTTGTACAAGATTGGTTGATTTAATGTGCTTCTGCTGAATATAAATTTCTGCTTATGTTAAGAACCCAATTGTAGCTTTTCTCAGTAGATCTGTGATAAATTTGCTAAAACAATTAATTACCAAGTTCAAAAACTAACATCCTTGTGGGAAGTGAAATTTTTGGTTAACTTCGTGGAAACGGAATATAATGATTCTTTTTATGGGACATTGCCATATTATGCCCACAATGGATGCAACCAACAATTAATGAGCCCTACTCCGAACAGAGTATTGGGCATTGACCAAGTTATTTGCGAGTTGTGACTATTACTTGGGAGTTTGACGATGAGCATGCTTGCTAACATCTAAGGGTTTCCAACATACTAGTCAATTATTGCGTACCCTTGGACTCCCATGTGTAACATACGAGCTAGTCTAAATGTCTCTCTCGTATCAAATTTGGTGCAGGAGAATGAAGTTGATGGGTAACATTCCTTGGGCAAACTTATTGCAACCATATGCTCGATTCCTCTCCTTTATGCCTGATCACCTAATTTGTATATATGGACTTTTGGATTATTTTTCTTATCTTAATGGAGACCCATTGAGTTATTGGTTGTTTTTGGAAACTTATTGATTAATATTGAATTTGATAAAGTGTACATTAATATTGTAATGTTCTAGGTAAAAACATTAGAATGGCAAGGCTTTCATACAAAGTCACATAATTTGGACTTGGCCATGACTTGACAAACTTAATAAAGTCCATTCATATATGATTTCAATTTTTCTTCAGATATTTTATGTTTGTTTTATATCTTCATGAAGCGAGCAAAAGAGAGATGGACATAACTAAGGTCTGGTAATCTGAAAGGCATTGTGTAGCCAAGTGAAGGACGAATAACACAAAGGGAAAAAACTGAAAAGAAAGAGGTGTATTGATAAAGATCTCAATGCGAAAGAAATCCCAACATAGTGACTGGTCTTTAAAGCTTGTAACACCTCATAAACAAACACAAGCTATCAAAGACTGTAAGATAGGAGAGCAAGGCTATCAAGGAAGACCACTATTTTTCACGAGAAATAGAAAAAAGGCCACAAAATAGGATATTGACGAAGAACCTTGTCTTCCGGACCGCAAGACTTTAAACCAGTGTTCCATGGGGACTCGCTCCCCCCCCCTAGGGTCTAGTTTCCTCGCTCCCCCGCGCTCCGGGGACTTGGGGACGGGTAGGGGACGTTTCCCCACGCTCCCAAAATGGAGGAAACTCAGGGGGACGTGCCAGGGAAACGTTTCCCTTCCCTGAGGGGACGTTTCCCCACGCTCCCTTATAGTTTATGATTTAATAGACTTAAAGTGGTACAAAGCTACTCATGTTCTGTATGGGGATAACGTCTTGTGCTATCTTTTGGTTTCAACAAGCGTTATTTTAGAGGGTTAGTATCATGGAAATTTGCTGGACCATATAGCACGTACATGAATTTTCCCTTTTAAAACTTCTCCTTTTTTTCTCAAGTGATGGCTGGATTACAGTGGGGAGATCACTGGAGTGACAGGCAAAGAATATGAGACATTCAGTTTGTGTTTTTAATTTTGCATGACATTTGACATACAAACTATGGAAGCAACACCTATGTCATGTGGGAAATAATTGGGTGGACTATAGACTAACATGCGTTTACTGCAAGCATGACAAAATACTATGGGTAGCAAGAAATCTCAGGAACTGTCGTTATATATGAATTTATACAGTTACAAAATTTACACATAGCACAGCTGCTCAGCTTGAATTCTCAGGTCTGAAAATTATTTTCACCCCTGAAATACACTGCTAGTTTGAAGTTTGAACTGCATGGCATTGCTCTAATAAGGTAGACAAATTATCCATGCCATTGTTGGTCACCCAAGTTGGTTCGCAGATGGTCATCCTGCAGTCAATGTCATTTGATAGTAAACTGTCAGAAACTCTTTCATGTGATCTTCTCATCTCCCCTGGAACTAAAACTCTTCTTTCAGCATATGGTGTACTGTCTATATTATATATAATATAACAAACTTTCTAGCTGTTGGATCCAATACAGCTAGACAACCCATTGTAGTTGCCCCTTCTTACTCCCAATGCAGTGTTTCCTGATCTGTTCATTTACCTTTTCACAGAATTCAGTTGGCTACCTTATCAAGCTGAAGCTCTCCCTCTGTCTGACCAAAATCTAAATTAGAATTTGACCAAGCTGAATTAGAATTTTAAATTTATTATTTTATAGGATATTATAAATTTGGATAATGTCAAATGATATTCATATCAATGATCATGCTTTGCAGCTTTTCAATTCAAACGAAATTGTCATAGTGGACTCAATTAATAAATTATATTTTATATTTATAAATTTTTAGGACCCTGATGCTCCCCACGTTTCCTAAAAAATGGTAGGGAGCTTTTGGAGAGGCCGCTCCCGCACCCCCTCACTCCCTCGCCCCCTCGTCCCGGAACCTTGGTGGAACATTGCTTTAAACTGAATGTACAACTTAATCAACGAGCGGACCAGGTATTCCGTATTACTTTGCAATTAGTTCTGCTCTTCAATGAGTTAATGACATAATAATAATAAAGAACAAAAGGTATACTCTAGCGTGGAATTCGTCATCCCAGATATCAAATTGTCTCTTTATTCAGGGCATGTGGCTATTTTGATCAATAATTCAAATTCTGGTGGATCTCCAGTGAGACAAATACCTGCAGCCAGGAGATAACAGTTGCTATGGAGACAAAAGATTTCGAGATAGGATAGGATAATCTTTTTAAGATCTATGACATATATCACAATAAAACTCTCAAGGACCCATAGTGAATTAACCAAACAAATCACCATTCAAGCCAAATAATATCACAGATATGAAAGGGCATGTAAGCATTTGTCATTGATTCCTATGGCAGACGGGGAAAATCCTTCTGCCGATACCATAATCATTGAGTCATGATTTAACTTTCCAGATCACGAGTTCTGATTGGAGTGGCTAGTAGAAGAATTTTTCCGAATCGCTTGAGTCAAACTTGCCGTTGACTGAGTTTGACTCGTCTGGGTCCCTAGGATGCCTTTGAAACCCCTTCAGTGCGATTTCAGTGATTGTTTCAGCAAACAATCTACCATTTGCCGGTTGGCTGCTAGTGACAAACAAAGCTACAGAGAGCAAAGTGACATCCTCTTGCATTGAGGACTTGACAAACCTTGAATATCCAACGGCCCAAGACACGGGAGAAAATGCATCTTAGGCTTTGTTAAGTATAGTATTTACTAATTTACTTAACTTTTTAATATTTATAAGCAGATAGTTCCAGTTATTGGTTTGTGCTCAAGACGGGAGAAACTGCTTTTTAAATATTTTTAATATTCAGTATTTATTAATTTTTATATGGAGATTCTTCTAATTATTTGTTGAATCCTTTTTTAACTCATGTCAGATACTACGGAATTTTGGATATAATCTTTTATAATTTTTATATTTATCTAATTGTTTTCAATTTATCTTGATCCGATTAAAACTCTTTGTTCTTTTACTTTGCCAAGTTTTACCAATTCAAAACGTGACTTTGGTGCATATGTTACCTAAAAAAGATCCTTTATTTGCCAGGTTCTCTAAAAAAGATCCACATTCTCTATTCCATCTTTATCCTCTTTCTCCTCTGCAGGAGGGATTTATTCAGAGGAAGACTTCCTCTAAAAGCATGACTTTTTTGTTATTTGGAGACTCTTGAAATGTGATTGACTAATCAACTTGGGCCTCCTTTCCCTCTGGAATTGGCTGATCAACATGAACCTCATCATTCATAACTTCTGCCTATAGGGAATGCAGGACTTCATATCTGTTACTGGAGGAAGGTTTCCAGTGAGAATTTGGCTTACTGGCTTGCATTTTAATTTTTTACATATGCTTCTTGTGTTTTCTTGAAACTGGCTTGAATGCTCTTTTTCATCATTACTCTGAGGAGATGGTGGAGGATCTAAGGAAGGTTGAGAAGCTGAAACCTTAGGACAACGTTTTGCAAAGTGTCCATATTCATGACAAAAATTTTACTTAAAGGGAACCTACTCATAATCCAGGGTCTGAAGGTGGGATCATCCATCCAAATTTAGCTGAATCGCTTTAGGAAGACCTTTCGAAAAATTCATTTTAACACAAATTCTAGCACAAGAGAAGTTATTAGCATTTTCCATAAAACTAGAAATAAATTGGCCCATTCTATCTCTTATAGCCTTGAAAATATCTTCACCCCAACAAAGAAGGGGAATCTATGGCAATCTGATCCACACTGGTGCTGAAGAAATTTCCTTCGTAGGATTGAAATTCAAACACGAGTGGGTGAGAAATATTCCTCTGGTACCCATGAAATAAGGCCCAATCTGTAGATCTGATCTCTGAAATAAGGCCCAACCTGTAGATCTGATCTCTATCCTCGTGGTTTTCAAAAAGAAAAACATAATACCCATTTCCACAATAGTAAATATCCCGATTTACCCAGTTAGCAGTAACCCATTCATCAACAGAACCATAGCTAGGCCAAAGGCCAACAAGCTTACTAATCAACCCTCTTTCATCTAATGAAGTCACATTCTTTTTTGCAGAGGAGGAAAACGCTGGATCAAGAGGGAATTGACTGGCTTGAACAAGAAATATTCTCAACCATTTAGGAGCTGGAAAAGCACCACCAGACGATATTATGGCAACATAAATCAACACTAGAAATAGCAAGCAAACCTGCGTTCAAACTACATTCGACACATCTATGTTGTCACCTAGAGTTGATTAGAAATGTCGAGGAAGAGTCGAGGAAGAGTGACTTGTAGATCACGCTTAAATACGACCAAACAAAACTCCCTCGAAACCCTCACAACAATCAAGGCCGACGCGAGTCAATCCATGAGTAAGAAGCTACTTCACAGAGCGCTGCACCAACAGGGCGAACAGGACGACGATGATGGTGTCTAATCACATAATCTAGGCGCAATAGGGTTCTATGGCAGCTAGGGTTTCCTTAGTCACGGAAAGATGGATTCTGCAGAGCGGTTATTGATGTATATTATTAACAAATGTGAGATAATTTACTCAAATGATAATGGTCATCAAGATATCTAGTGCATTCTAGCAAGTGTAAAATAGGCCCAAGTGGAATTTCATCTGCTGAGTACAAGGTAATCTACCAATGATGAAAATAGGCCCAAGGTGCTATTGAATCTAGGTCAAGCTCTTAGAGCAATGTGTCATAGTTGACAAGAGATGACCTTTTAGTGAGAAGTCAATGGAGACCTTGCACAATGGCACAAGTAATGAGTAGAGATACTTATGATATTGAGAACAACTCAGGACAACTGGCAATAAAACAAAGGTTTGTATTCTTTTCCTCCTCTCTTTTTATGATATTTTTTTAAGTTTGTTTGTTTGTTGTTGTGTCTTTTAGCCTGAAAAAGAATAAAAGAATGTTAAAATGCAATGGAGGAAATGAGGGTGGAAATGAGTGTTGTGGGGCAAGCAAGTGGTTCCAAGCAAATAGAACATATGCAAAACGTAGGAAGAATGTGCAAGATATGGACACCTGAAAAAGAATAAAGAATGTTAAAATGCAACGGAGGAAATGAGGGTGGAAATGAGTGTTGTGGGGCAAGCAAGTGGTTCCAAGCAAATAGAACATATGCAAACGTAGGAAGAATGTGCAAGATATGGACACTGATTTTTATTATATTTGATTTTTTGCATCTTCAATGGTATTAAAGCTTGAAAAAAATAAAAGAATGTTAAAAGCAATGGAGGAAATGAATGTTGTGGGGCAAGCAAAGTAGTTCCAAGCAAAACATAAGAAGAATGTGCAAGATATGTACACTCATTGGGGTGTTTCCTCCCAGAATACAGAGTCCTAGGCTGCATTTATTATATGCAAAGGTTAAGTGGCTGAAGAGAATGCATGAGTAGTGAGTAAAGTGAATATTAGACTCAAAAGCACATGCAACGATATGCAATGCAACAATACAAATTCAAACTTAAAAATGGGTGCCTCATTGGAAATGGTGAGCAATAGATTAAGAAGTCGTACTGCTTCAGTATTCAATGCAAAGTCATGGCAATGCTAAAAGGCTCGCAAACCTAATGAAAAAATTCAACGTAGATGCCAAAATGGCAAGCAAGGCTCTAACCTCAAAACATAAGGCAACGAAATTGTGAATATTTGAAGAAGCCTGGGGAGAGAAGCCTTCGCCCCACCAAGGAAATACTGCAAAAGTATTGTTATAGATCCATGGACCCTGCTGAATGATGGACACGCAACTGGCAGAGCCCTAAATCAAAACATGAAGAAATTATTGTTTAGATTCCAAATGCTAATCATAGTTTTAAAAACTAGTCCGGTCACACCAAAAATTGGTCAAACTAGCCGGTTAGCTCTTCGAGATATCAAACCGGTCCAATAAATCCAATTTGTTGGATGGTCAGGACCGATTGAGTACCAAACCTGCCAGTTTTGGTACCAAATCGGTTAACCGGTCCTGACTGACCGACCGATTTTGTAAAAAACTGGCCAGTTAGGAAGCCACATGGTTGGGCATGTTAATGGGACACGCGTGTGGTTTTTGGAGGTAGTTTTTGGAAAACCATGGCATTGTCCCTCCTAAATCTGGCTCCCTAAGCTTATAAAAGGATGCCTAAGCTCTTATTTGCCTCACACATTTGACTTCTAGTGTTAGTGAGCATATGAGAACTTGGACAATTCTGCAACAATATTGAGTTTTGGAGAAACAACAAGTTTGGAGGTTCTTTGTCTTCTTGGAGCTGGTTTGGAGTTGTCTAGTGGAGTTGGGGGGTGTTGAGCCCGATGCAAATTTTGTAGTTGAATCAGGAGCTGAAGGAAGTGAACCACCAAGACCAAGCAAGGCACATGGTGATTCATGAGGGAAGCAGTGGTCGTGCAACTCGGCAAAATCGTGCTTCTAGTTTTGCTAGGCCTAGTTGTTGCTCATGCTACTACTAGTACTGCTATTGAGGCTGGAGAGGAGTTTGAGGAGTCCTCAAACTCTGATCTAGATGATGTTTATGTAGCTATTGGTGATGATCCCATGTATAGTAGTGGTGATGAGTTCGATAAGTGATCATGTTGATCAGTGATTTGTAGTAGGCTAGTGGCCTAGTAGCTTGAGTTGTAGCATTGATTTTGGACTCTAGAGGCCATTTAGAGCCTCCTTGTAGCATTGTTTTTGGACTCTAGAGGCCATTTAAAGGCTCATTGCAGCATTATTGTTGGACTGTAGAGGCCATTTAGAGTCTAATTGGTTATGTATTTTGTCGATGATATCATTGATATGTATTGCACTAGGTGCCATTTTATTATATGCACCTTTACATTGTATATAGATGAAAAGACTTTCCATATTTTGTCTCTAATGATTTGGAATCATGGTTGTAATCTTAAAAAATTTTCATAAAAAACTAATTATTTATGTATTTTTCCAATTCCGCTTTATTGAATCTGGTTCCATCCAGTTTGATCTGGCTGTGGTTGGAATCATGGTTAGATAGACAACTGGTTTGATGCCCGGTTCCAGTTTTTAAAACTATGATGCTAACCACATGCCATTCAAATGTCTCTCAAGCCTCCCAAACTCCAGCCTGTTTCATGTTTACCGAAGGGATGCAACCGACAAAAATAAATAATCAACCAGATCATGTATCCTAAATTCAAGACAAGTAGATAATTAACAAGATCATGCACACTAAATTCAAGACAAGCTTCCTCATATTGATAAGATAAGTAGTATTCTTTAACAGATTTCAGGAGGAGCAGAAACATTCAAGACAAATACATAATCAACAAAATCGTGCACACTGAATTCAAGACAAACTTTTTCAGATTGATAGGGAGTATTTTTAACAGCTTTCAGGAGGAGTAGAAACAGTATCCTGTGGATTGGTTCCAAATTTGTGGGCCTTCTTGGGAGATATTACCCTCAGAGCAGTTGTTGCAGAATGCCCAGCAGTGGCACTGTTGACCAGTTTGATGCTCTACTCTTACTGGCAGGAAGGGAGCAGCCTATGGAGAAAAATCTGAAGGTGCCGTGCAAGGTATGGATCATGTGAAGCAGGATAGCAGTAATCAACCTGAAAATCTGTTGTTAATAAGACTGTAAATCTTTTCAAAATTTGACATTAGGTGTCCGTATGTCCACTTGATAATAACAGCAATGCATGGGAATTATGTTTCGAATTTAATTCAATTCTTGAATCAGGGATTCTCTTATATGCTTGTACATTTTAACTATTACATGTTAATATGCAAATTTACTTTAAATTTCAGGTAATTCTTTGTTAAGGTGCTTAATAGTTGGATAGTCATATCTTGCATATCTATTTTGAGGTTATTGGGTTTGATTTATATTCTTCAGTTCTATTTCTAGAGAATTTCACTTGCCAGCCATTTTAATTTGGTTTTATCTCACGATGAATATATTGGTACCAGCTAGTTCTCGATCTGGAGGGAACTCATAGACAGTGGACACCCCATAATCCTGAACGTTGACCGTTTTTATAGATCAGTTATGTTTGCATGTTCTAGTTCAGCATCTAAGCCCTAGCCCTTGTTTAATGTGAATAAGCATTCGCTGGTCATTGAAATGCAATGCTGATAACTATCATTCCCTGGTCATTGAAATGCAATGCTCACAACTTTGATGCAACACATAATGAGACTCCCTAAATGCAATGCTCACAACTTTGATGCAACACATAATGAGACTCCCTAATGGGATTAGACCTTGTAAATTGCATTGATCCGTCAGGAGTATATTTATTTTCTCGATTTCAGATGCCAGAGAAAGAGCTCTCTTTGTAAATATTACAATAACTAGTCAGTTACAAGTTACTTGCCCGAATCTGGATTCCTAATGCTTTTATTAAAACTGTATTCCTTGAAGAATATTTTTCTGAAGATGAATATGTCCCGATGTGATTGTAGGAAAGGCATATTCTTGTGAGGATTTGAAGCTTTTTTTTGGTATATTTTGGCTTTCTTGGTGGCTTGGATAAGAACTTGTATTTGATCAAGTGGAAATCCTTCAGAATCCTACTTTTGAACTTTCTAACAGATCTCTATCTTTTGAAAATAGTTCATGGCACACATTATTTTCCCATAGTTTGAACCGTCCTTTTCCGGGATTGAAAACGTTGTAAGTTGTAAGAAAATCTGTTCATCCATATTATTGAGCTCATGCAGTCACATGATCTGTTTATCCATATTATTGAATAAAAGCAGATAAGTTTCTTTTTCATTGATGCCATGGAATAAGCAGTCACATGCAAGATGGAATTGACTAACATTTGTAAATATTTTATATTTGCTGCATTGTAGGCTTTTTCAATACTTCTATGTTCATTTATTTCCTATTTTTCTTCTTGCAGGTTCTATTTTGGAGGCTTCAAGACCTGATGGTCTGAGTATGCCAGAAAAACATGAGTTAGTGTATGAGATTGCTAGGGGTTCGGAAGGTGGCCCTGAAATACTTCAGTCCTGGACACGGAAAGAGCTTTTGCATATCCTCTGTGCGGAGATGGGAAAAGAGAGGAAGTATACCGGCTTGCCAAAGTGGAAGATGATAGAGCATCTTCTGAAAATTGTAGCATTGAAGAAATCAAGACCACAAGAGACCGCACAAATCTCTTTGGTGAGCTCGACTCCAGCAAATGTGCCAGGTCCCTTTCGGAGGCAGAGAAAGAGGGAACATCCATCGCGACACCCAGAAGCTACAGCACTATCCCTGTGTGCTAACGAGGCTGATACTAATGTGACTCGTGTTTGCAAAAACTATGCTTGTAGAGCTGTTTTAAGCTTGGAAGATAGATTTTGCAGACGGTGCTCCTGCTGCATTTGCCACAAGTTTGATGACAACAAAGATCCTAGTGTTTGGTTGGTTTGCTCCTCAGAGTCACCCAGTGACGGTGTTTCATGTGGCTTATCTTGTCATCTTGAATGCGCCCTTAAGCATGAAAAGTCAGGCATAGCTAAGGTTGCACAGCATATGCAGCTAGATGGAAGCTATTGTTGTCCATCTTGTGGCAGAGTCAGTGGGCTTATGGGGTAATTGGTTTTCTTATTCCTTATCTTCAATATTCACCATAGTTATCTATTTGCATATCCCGACGCTGGTATATTCTGTGCATATACCAAGGCCAACGATATTGTAGGTATACATGGCCAAACTTTATAGTATTTTCTGATTAGCAAGCAATTTGATATACTGCAGTGACTAAAGTTAGCATCATATCAGATCTTATGAAATAGTTTTCTTTAAGATTCTCATGGGCTGCAGTTTACACAAGGCTTTCGTTCATGCATTCTATTGTAGTCAGGTCACGAAGCTGGTTTATTTGACAGTGAGATTTTCATTTAGCTCAAATGTGGTACCCATTTTGTTGCAAACAATATAGCCAGACAGTAGCCAGACAGCATGATAGTTGGTACAAACTCGTACCTTGTTGCGCTGAGAGAAATGGGATGCTCTTACAGCATAATGATGGGAGAGATGTTCGACTCTTCCTCCATTCATCTATGTAACACTAATAAAATGAAATGGAAGAAAATTTGACATCTGATGTTCTTTTTTCCTTATATTATCATTCATTGCTGAGACTTCCCTCTATCCTTAAAAAAGAGGCCGCGTTACAGGCTATGCATAGAAGTGACCTAGATAACAGGCCACAATTTCTCACATCCTGAATCAAAGATTCTAATTAGGACATGTAAAGCTATGATAAGCACTATTACACATGTTTTATTCCACTGAGAACTGAGAATGCTATAGCTTCAAGCTCAATGGTGTTGATCGTGCGTTTCATTTATTGGCATCCCTCTCTGAAGGCATGGGAATGTGGAATGGGCGTTTACAGCTCACCGTCCCCCTTTGAGAAGGATTTGTTTGATCCTTTTAGGAGGGTGATTTGGAGAGCACAAAATTATTAGTGGCTATGCTGTGATTGAAAAGTGCAGTCCTCGCAAATCACAGTGGAAAACATGGGTGCCTAATAATAAGCATGGAGATACATTTTAGACTTGAGCTTTGCCGGTTTAAAATAAAAATTGTTTGGCATTCATATAATTTTTTATTGTTAATAGGAATTAAAAATTGTTTGGCATTCACATAATTTTTTATTGGTAATAGATCTGTTAGATATAATTTTTCCGTGAGCCCAATTTTAACCTGATCAACCTTATCACTGGAGATTTTTTGATGTTAGCTGGCATCCGTCTCTGAGGGCATGGTAATGTGGAATGGGCGTTTACAGCTCACCCTCCCCCTCTCAGAAGGATTTGTTTGATCCTTTTAGGAGGGTGATTTGGAGAGCACAAAATTATTAGTGGTTATGCTGTGATTGAAAAGTGCGGCCCTCGCAAATCAGTGGAAAACATGGGTGCCTAATAAGCATGGATTATTAGCATGGAGATACATTTTAGACTTGAGCTTTGCCCGTTTAAAATAAAAATTGTTTGGCATTCATATAATTTCCTATTGGTAATAGGAATTAAAAATTGTTTTGCATTCACATAATTTTTTTATTGGTAATAGGATTGGTTGGATATAATTTTTTCGTGGGCCTAATTTTAATCCAATCAACTTTATTTAAACTTTATTATTGGAGATTTTTTAATGTTACTAAGAGAATAGTGTCATTGTGCCGAGAGATGCTTTACAGTTCAGTATTATAAAAGTGATGTGTAGGTGTAATGTAATGTCAAATTTATAAGATGTAATTTTTTTGTTTCAAGCTTTTGTGATCTATAATGTATTAAGCAAAGTTTTTCTGTAAAAATCATATAAGAGAAATGTTTGGCCGACGCGTTTAGAACCAACAAGTGTGGTTCATCTGGTCCTGATGATGAACCACACATGCTGATTCGAAACATGTTGGCCAAATTTTTTTCTTATTTGATTTCTATTGAAAGACTTTGCCTAATGTGAAAGATTAATAAACATCTACATATAGGTTAAAAATAATATAGAGCCCAGTATAGGGTACATGTTGTGTCTGTAAAAAGTTAAAAATAACAAAATTTAATTTGTTACATTGTAATTTTATTTCTATTAATAAAATTACCAATAACTTTTTACATAAAAGAAAATCATAATATACATATTACATTAAAATATATAACATATAAGTAGCAACCATAAGTTGAGATCTATTTTACAATGATTATGTAACTATATTTAAATTACATAAAGTAAAATATAATTAAACCAGCCTGGATTCATTTTAACTCTGGATCTATCAAAGTCAGAAAAAGATCAAGTTTATCTGTGTGCAATTAAAGATCAAATTTGTCTGTGCCCAATTTTTTTCAAGTTTCACTATAAAAATGAAATTTACATATATTAATGCTTAATAAATCCAAAATTAAAAATAAATCTTAACTATTATATTCACTATATGAAATAATCACCAAAAATTGGATGAAAGTTATTTTTTTCCTTAGACATTTTCCTTTCGTCTAAAATATCTGCAAGGGCTTCCGCCAGCTTGAGTTGTGTGCATATCCTCTTCATTTGTGACACGAGCTTAAACATTCCAGTGATCTAATTTCATTGCTTCATTCTCTGCAGATGCTGGAAAAAACAGTTGACCATTGCAAAGGAGGCACGGAGGGTGGACATTCTTTGTTATCGTATCTCTCTGGCCCAGAGGCTTCTCAATGGTACTGAACAGTTCAAAGAACCCCATGACATTGTGCTCAGGGCAGCAAGAAAACTTGAAGAGGAGGTGGGACCTATAAATGGGGAATCTTCAACGATGGCTCGCGGCATTGTCAGTAGGCTTTCCTCTGGCAATGAAGTGCAAAAGCTTTGTGCACTGGCTATTGAGAAAATGGAAGCTTTGGCTTCATTGGTATCTTCGCCGGGAAAGGATTTGACGTTGAGAGGTGAGACTACCTTTTTAGTGTCTGTATGCACAGTTTATAAGAAAATTTTCATAGAGTTAATTCATTTAGCAATTTGATTTTTCATGCGTATTTTTCATTCTCTTCAACCACATTATAAAAGAGTTTTTACAGGAAAGCTTTGGTATCCCTTATGTAGAATAGGCTTCTTTATTAACGGATGTCAAATAAGTAATATTTTATTAAGGGATTTCAAATATGTAATATTCTTTTATGGGAGGGATTGAGGATGGAGTTATTTTTGGAATTAAATTGAGGGATTGAGGATGGAGTTATTTTTGGAATTAAATTATTTAAAGAGCGTCTAAATTGGATCAAGTTTTACCCTTAATAAACAAATTCTTCTTCCCTCCCACATTGAAACTAGCCCAACTTGGATTGAAGCCTAGTTCGAAAACAAAAAATAATACATTTTGTATGGTCAAAATAAATGTAATAT
Organism: Pinus taeda; assembly: GCA_000404065.3. Taxonomy (NCBI): domain Eukaryota; kingdom Viridiplantae; phylum Streptophyta; class Pinopsida; order Pinales; family Pinaceae; genus Pinus; species Pinus taeda. Next base: position 18,254 of record APFE030264130.1, read on the forward strand.
TCGGCATGTAATGTGATTTCTGTTGTTCCTGCAGCAGAGGATTCCTTACCCGCTGCTTGCAGAATAGAATTTGAAGGAATTTCACCAACATCTCTCGTAGTTTTGTTCAAAGAAATTGATCCAAATTCAGCCCAAGATGTTATTGGTTACAAACTGTGGCACCGCACAAGCAGAGACTTGAAATATCCAAAGGAAATTAGTTGTGTTCTTCCCCGAACACAAACAAGAGTTCGAATTTCAAATCTTCGCCCCTGCACAGAGTATGCCTTCAGGATTGTTTCATATACTAATAGAGGGGACTTGGGTCTCAGTGAGGCTAAATGCTTCACCGATAGTGTGGAAGTATTTCGCAGAAATATTAGACCATCGACCAAACAAGTCCTTAAGAAGCCTGGAAACACGGGCACGGAAGATTTCAGGTCCCCGAGTGCAAAGGGTGAACTTGAAAGCCAGCCTAATGAAGGTTTCTCAAGTTTTAAAGTTAGAGACCTTGGCAAGATTTTCCGTGCAGCTTGGGTTCAGGAACGTGACTTAATTTCCAAAATTGACTGTACTGAGAAGAACATGCCAATCAACCCATTTAATTGTTTTGAAAAAGCTGAGGCTTGTGATTCAGATAAACCATTTGTCTCCAGTGATGGCGAAGTGAATATTGTTTCAACGTCACCGTTGGAGGTATCTAGAGATGATCAGATTGGCTGTAACTTGGTTCAAGTTGCAGAACCCGAAGGTGGAAAAGCGGAGTCAATTTCTGCTTTAAATGAGGAAAGTGTCATGGCAGGAATGGGAACAGTGAAAATGTCACATGCTCGTCGAAGATCTCAAAAGGATTCAACAAAATCAAATATTCAGAGTCACGCAATCAAACTGTCGAAAAAGGATCAAGAATATCAATCTAAGGTGACAATTTCAAGGAAAATGCCGATTAAGAGAAAGTGTGATCTATTAGCTGCAAATGACCTGGCGGTTTTACCTTTGGATTGTTCATATCCTGTTTTTCCTCTGGACACATGCAAATCAGATGACCCAAAAACTAGAATATTAAGGAATGGACGCGCACATTCTAATGGTAGTGACTCAGAGAATTGGGCTGTGCAGCCAATCAGAGAAGTTCCTGCTGTTGAGTCACAAAATGTTGTCTCAAGGAAAAGAAGTCTAAGTACATATGGTGATTTGCACGGCTGTGATGGGGTTCTACTGAATGGTTGTCATGAATCTTCATCAGACACACCCGATTGTCTGGAAAAGAAATATGAAGATAGCGTGGGAGTGATTCGCTGGTTGGAATGTCGAGGTCATATAGAGGAAGAGTTCAGAAAGAAATTCCTCACATGGTTCAGCGTGCGCGCAACATCTGAGCAGAGGGGGATGGTCTATGCTTTTATTGAGAATTTGCTAGACGATCCAGCTAGCTTAGCTGAACAGTTGGTCGATACTTTCTCGGACATGGTCTCTAAGAAGAGGCCACAAAGCTTACCCAATGGGTTCTGTACCAAGTTGTGGCATTGAAAATCGGAAAAGTTAGAGCAATGGCAGCTCACATTGATTCAGATATCTTAATTTTTCATCATTGTTGTAATCATAGTCCTATTAATTAGATTCTGATTATAACCATGATAAATTTGTACAGTATTTTTCTCGTTTACATGATATACAATTCTACATCTCATTGTCTGCAATTTGGGTCAACAATCTGGCAAAACCTTGCCTGTTAATATTTCACTATAATTAGTTCGAACATATCTATGTCCATAACAACGATGTGAATGTTTACGTCGCTAAACAATTTCACTTCTTAAGTTTTCCATGTAAGTCTCTCACACCTCACACCAGAGCTTAGGGAAAATCACACCAAAGTTTAGCGATGGAATTTGATGGAAAAATTGTGATGTGCCAATTTAATTAGTGAATCAAATACAATAAAAAAATTCCCCAACATTGGGTTAAAAAGATAAAAACTAATATTAGAGATTAAAAAAATATTAGTTTCAGAAACTCTCACATTTAATGAGAGGTGCTTTAGATTTGAAATTCCTATTCTACTCGTGCTACCCTTTTACACGTGACTAACTTATATATAAAAATATGAGGCTACCCTTTTAAATGTGACTAATGCATATATGAAAGTATGACCTTTGACACGTGACTATATCTTGTAAATAACCGTATATATAAAAATAAAAACCATACGAATGGAAAAATAAACAGCCTGTTAGAATTTGGGATCCGGTTCCAGTAATCTTGAGACGTCTCATCCTAAACTGAAATATGAATATAGACATAATATATAAGAAAGATAGGTAATTCCTGATCAACCATTTTTCTTTCATTTAAACAAAAATAAAAACCATAAACTAAACGTCGTACCCTTCTTATGAGTCCGGCCAACCGTCTTATCATTCATAAATCCCAAACAAATAATATTCACACGGTTTGCTTTAATGTTTGTTGGTGCGCGGCGTTTATTTGTGGTTGGGCATTGAATGTTTCCTTGATGCGACATTATATAATCATCAGTGGCCATTTTTGTGACGTTGGAGAACGAACATTCTGATTGTGAGGAGGTTTTCATGGTTAATCATAATATTTATTTTTAAAATGATTTTAATATAGTTATATATATTTGAACCAAGCATTTCAATATCTTAAAATTTTGCAGAATCTATTGGGTATATGTTTCTATAGGTTAAAAATGAATCTATTGGGTATATGTTTCTATAGGTTAAAAATTTGGTTTAATAGAGACGTTAGTAAAGGTATCTGATATGGTTGGTGTGATATAGAGATTAGTGTATGTATTTAAGTTGGTTTAATGAAAGGGTTTGTAATTGTATATGGTTAATGTGATATAGGAGTTAGTATATGTATTTAATTTTAAGGTTTTATAGCGTAAATTTTGTATAATATAGAATTTTATTTTATTTTTAATATAAAATTGGTAGACATTTCTACATTATAAATTTAATTTGATATACATTGATTACATGTTTTTACATAGCATAAATTTGTTGTAAAATAGTTTTAGTATAGTTAGATATTTGGTTCTTTATATACATAGAATAAAGCTTGGTTTAATACTAAGGGTTATCTCAAATATTCATGAGTCAGATGTCAAACCTTTTATATCTCCTCCAAAGTTGGGGTGGTCATAGGGTGAACTCTCTTAATCCTCTTGGTATCTGTGACCAGGGCCAAGGGTTTACTCCATTACCATTCCCAAAATTGTGGAGATCATGGGGTCAACTCTCTTGATCCTCTTGGGGTTAGTGTTTGTAACAAGGGTTGAGAGTTTACTTCATTTACCATCCATTACTTGGAGAGTTTTCCACAAAGGTTTCTTTGGAAAAAAAGGAAGGAAAAAAAACCTAGTTTTGTGCACTTATAGAAATTCAATTGATATTTGATGGGAATTGAAGATGAGAGAATTGAGCTATTTGGTGGTTTTTTTTAGATTGCAAACATGAAAATTAGACCATCAATAAATTTATAGTTATTACAATTATTTATTCTTCTATTTTGCTCAGTTATTTTCTTTAACTAAGGAAAATATGTCCTATGGATTAGTAACTTGCTTTGTTTAAAGTGTATTTAAATTACACATTACATTTTGTGATACTTGAACTTTAAATACCAAATAATAAGATTGAAATTGCTTGAAAAATCAAAGCAAAAATTGAAATATGCAATTATATTAGTGAATATAAACTATAAATTTGTCAACTTGTAATTAATGAAATTTATTGTGACTAGAAGTTTGTTGGTTATATGGAAAATTTTTCCATTATGGATAATATCCATATTATAGTGAGATTTCTACATTATCTAAAATCTGAAATGATTACTCTTTTAGGACAAGAGTTGCTCTTGGATGTAATACAAGGCTTGTTCTATCAAGGTCAACAATGGCTTTCTCAAACCATGGTCCATGCACAATATTGTGTAGGAAAATTGATTTTCTCTATTGCAATATTTGAGGGCATTTAGGATGGATCAAAATTATTCTTAATATACATAAAGATTTGTTAGAACTTCGCTGGAAGAGTGTGGTAAAAACCCAATGGAGGAAGCTGCTTTCAAACCCAACTATGCAATGTCTCATGAATAAGCTCACTCTTCCCATCATCTTGATAAGTAACCACTTTGGGAAAAGTTTAATGGTCAATATTTCATAGTGCTATATATGTTTTACCCATTTTTCCAGTTGTTTCCTCGTAGTGCTAAATGGTTCACAACTAAGAATTGATTATATTAAATTTCTATGATTATTCATCACAAGTACAACATACTCTCAAGTTTGTGTAACTATGTTTGTGTATTCATCTTGCTCACATTAAGGCCACTTGTCTAAATATTGTGGATAGTTGACCATAGTCTTGGTGGAAACCCTACAAAGTAATGACACATGAAACCCTCATGAAGAGATTAAGCCAACCAATATTTAGCAATACATTAGTTATAACATATAAAGTGGACCCCAAACATGGTTCCAACATGCCTATTGAAGTCAATTCATTGCCTTGAGACAATTTTAAAATTAATTTATAATTTTTTGATATCGACTATAATATTTCTCATTTTTATGATCTAAGGAATATGTGTTTTATACCAAAGGAAAAGGAACTACGCAATATCTTACATGAGGATGAACTCCAATAATTGTGATAAGCTAAAAATGATGCTAAATAGGGCTACAATTAGTGTTAGCTCATTAAAGTTGTATACCAGAACATGAAAACAAATAATAAAATATTGATGCCAATTGTAAGCAAGCAATGCTATATTAGTTAGTAGTGGGAAGATGGTCTTTGTCACCACATGGTGGCGCCCATCCTAGAATGACTCATCCTTTGCTCTAAGATGCACAAATCCATAGTAGGGAACTCTTCAAATGAGGAACATCAAGAATAAAGGATGAATGACAACTTTTGCATCGATCTCAGTGCCCATGAACAACATGACCAACTCAATGTCAAGAGTGTTTGTTTGGAAATATTCAAGATTAGAGCAAGCATACTAGAGGGTGAATGATAAAGTTCCCTACACATCGTACAACAACCCTTAAGCACAAAATCTAATAACTAACTCAAGTACTCCATCTCCATCTTTGTTACTTACCCTTAAAGCTACTAGCACAACTTGACCTTTTTCATCATTATTAACTTGACTATCATATCTCTTAACCTTTATTTGGTAGAGAAGTGCTTTGAGGAAAGTGTGATTCCTTTAATGCTCAATGTATCATCGACTTGTGGCACTTTAAAAATACAAAATATTAAGGGAACAAAAAATCTAATGTTTAAACCATATATATATATATATATATATATATATGGAACATTAATATATCTTTCTTAACTTATAAGTGAATTGAGGAAGATTATTTGAGATTTGAGGATGATTTTAAGCATTGGTAGGTATAAAGTCAAGACAAATTTATATTTGTGAAATCAAACATAGATGATGCACATAACAACATACATCTCATATAATTATGAATTGAGATTGGTTAATGAAAGTAAACATGTGAAATATAAAGTAGGAGTGCATGTCACACTACAAGCAATGGGAATTGAGGGATTGGAGTGCTGGTATATATTTGTATCATGAAATTTAATTAACTAAGTAATTGTATGATGATATTTAATTGACTAAACTTAATTAAGTTGTATGTTTGTTGCGAATCACCTCTTTGTTATACAATGGGATTTCATTCTACTTAACTACTCTACTAGCTTAATGTGAATACTAAATAATCTCATCACTAGAATTGTAGTGAAATATTCTTATGATAAGATTTTGTTGTAGGTTGATAAATACTTTAATATTTTCATATGTGTTGTGAATAATATCGTGATGATTACGATCCTTGTAGGTTACCAACTATTCTACTCTTTTCAGGCGTAGGAAGGAAAGGAAAATTACATAATGCACAAATAAACTTGTTAATTGCCAAATTGCATATTCCATGTCACTAAAACTTTATCATATCATATAAATTAACATGTTATAATTACCAAATTGTGTTTATATTTCGAGGGCACAAGCTAGAACAATTTTCTTCAACATGATAACTACTTCTAGTTTAGCATTAATTCCACATAGCATCATCAAGCAATTATATAGAAGAAAATTTCAACCAATAACATGAAAGAACAGTAGAAAGTAACCATGAGACAACGAGACAAAAGATAGAAATTAGGCCCAAGTCTAGGGCAAAAACCACAAGGGGAAAACCCAAAAATATTTCCTTATGAAAGAGAGTACCAAAATTCATCAATACATCCAGAAATAAGACATTAAGATAACCTCTAACCAGAAATAAAGAGCTGCCAAGCCTCTCCTCCATACTTTTGAAATTTCGGCCCTCCTTTCCTCTTTTTCCTTCTCTGGAATACAAATAATCAAGACAAAATCAATGTGCCAAATGAGGAGGAGAGGTCCCCTTTATATAGACTTTGAAGGTGGCCGAATGGGTGCTATTATCCACCATTTTCTCCTAGATTTGTCTTCAGCCGGTGGTCAACAACCCCTTGCAGCCACCTGATAGCTCGATGTTCCACCATTCTTTGCCACTTGAGCAAACCATAATGTTCCCTTGCCTATTTATCATGATCGTATATTTGAACGTGGGCCTTCCAACCCCAAAGGTACGACCTTTCAATATGTAATTGGGTATTTTTGCTTACCTATCATGGACACTTTTGCACATGGATTAGTGGGGGGATTTGACAGAAAGAAGGGGATTGGTCTATACTCTTGTTCCCTAGTCCCAAACTGGGTGGTTAGTCTTGTATCCTAGTCCCGTGGGATCTCCTTTATTAAATACTAGCTTTAGGAGTGGCACTGCGTAGGAAACCCCGATTTTGGCTACGTGGTCCCACTTTCCGACACCACATATACCACTCCCCCCCGCTCGTTATAACCCCTTTCCACATATTTCCTATATGAGTCCACATATGTCCATTGGGTCTGCAAGGAGTTATCCCCCCACCCCTTTTCCACACTTTGGGTCGAGCCTGGAATGATGCGTTGGAGGTTGATGCAGCTAAAAAGAAAGTTAAAACATAATTTGGCCACTTACAACAGAAAATGTACCCTAAAATGAAAAAGATGGTCGGGACATAAAACTTTAGTGTGTGGGAAAAAGACAAACATGAGCTCTACCCCTTTATCATCATGGTCATCACCCTGGTTCCCAAGGCCCTTATATGAGCCCCTTGCATCATTATGGAACCCATGATTGTCCCAACCCCTGGTGGGCGATGAACTACCCAACCTTAAAGGGGTATTCAATGCCATCTCATATGCATCATGCTCTCATTCCCTTGGAGCCATGATCAATTAAAAGAAAGAAAAATCAAGAAAAGGAAAAAGGCATATGGAGAGGGGTGGAAAAAACAAAGGTTGGGGTAACTCATGTACCATGGGCTTCCCCACATTATATATATCCTTGTACCATGGCATGTGGCTTGGGGCCTTTCCCTGCAACCCCACTCCGTTCCACCATTATTTCACATGACACCTGCCACTTGATAGATGTACCATGGACCTATCGCTCCATTAAAGGTTGAAACTACCTAATAGGGTCCTTTGTTAACCTCCCTCTTGAGCTTGGGAACATCTGTACATTCTAAAACTCATTTGGAAGGGCATGCCACTACGAAGTGTCCACTTGTACCCCTAATGTGTAAGATTATTTGGTATATTGCACTGATGAATTGTTGTACTAGGAGGTGAGGAGATACATTGGATCTTATACAGGAATGCAGGTGGGTCTACATCTTGGACTTGGTCTCCCTATACAGAATCCAATCCATCTAGAGGGTCATGATGGCACTTGTAGGGTGAGTGTTGAGAGCCATGGGCCTCCTCCACAGTACAACATTGATTGCCATACCATGGGGTTCTTCAACACCCCATTATGCTTGTTCGTGCCCCAGTCATGCAGAAATAATGATGCAGTTGGATGACATTGCCTAGTAGGCCACTTACCTACACCAAACACTTCACATTTGATCCAAGGCCCAGATGGGGTTTTGTCACACCTTGGGAGACATGGGAGGTCATGCATCATCTTCTATCCCACATTGATGGAGCATCAACTTGATCTTGAGCCACTTGGAGACCCATGAGACCCATTTGGAGCCCACAAAGGCCAACTTAGGGTTTGGTGATGTTTCATAGCATTTGGAAGGTATCTCTCTCTTAGACATCATTTTTGAGGCCCTTCTCCTCATTCCTAGAGCATGAGGCCTCAAATCTAGCCTTGGAGGGAATTTCAAATTAATTACGAGGGCTAATGGAAAATAAATCATGATCAATGTTTAAGCTATCTTGGTTGGCTTGTAACCAAGGGTCTTCACATCATTTGTTATGTTTTATGGGATTTCTAATTAGGAATTCGATCTACTAGCGATTGTATAAATATGAGAGACTCACTCTCATTTGAATCATCATCACTTGGATTTTCGGCCTCATTAGAGGAATTCATACCAGCAATTGTGGAATGTTTTTTTGGAGTAATTTGAATCAATTTTTATGTCTGGATATTTTCACTACTTTGGCATTATAATGGATGTATATATTCTTCGTTGTCTTGTAGGTGCTGTTTAATGCTATATTTCTGAATTTTGATAAATGTCAAATGCATGGAATTTGTCTCATGGTCTTTAATGTACCCTAATTAAGGAAATTTTGTGGAACGTTGAAGCTATTGTGGATTTTTCATGTGTTACTCATGGATAACGAATGAATGAATGTTCCTAGGGGAAATAATGCACTTTATATTCCTTAAAAATCCATTTATAATTGCTAGCGAAGTGTAAATATCTAAAAGTGTTGTGTAGCTACTTCATTAGGGATATCAAAGTTGCTTCTAGGCCTCCTTGAAGAGCGAAATGTCTTTATTGAAACCTTTCACGACTCTTGACTTCCCAATGGCCAGGCACTAGTATGGAAATACTTGATGATCATATCACTTAATGAAACATCATTGTTTCACCTTCTTCTCTTCCTCATTCTTCGTCCCTTCAAGAATAGGTAGCCCCTCTAGGGCTTGGTACGAAATTCCCTGGGAGTGAGACTTCACAAAACTAGTCGAACAGTCTTCTACGCTGGTCTTTCCTCTAGGTCTCCTCTAGTTTTGGGGTCATTCTCACTGTTGGATTTCAAGATATTTGATTCCATAGCCTTCGTACGAAGTGGGAACCCATGAAACTGCCTTGACTTAGGGATTTGTTGAAGGTTCATGCTTAACTACTTGAGGTACATCATAAAAATCCTTTTCTCTGAAATACCCTGACCTTGGATGAACCCATATTTTGGCATATACATCAACCCTAGGTCTCGTGTAGCTATCTATTATAAGGGGTTTTTCATGGAAACCTTTCTAGGTTCTCCCAAAGCTTGCATATTTTTTGAGCCTTTCCATTGAATGAGCCATATTGCCTCACTTTAACCTTATCTTAGGCATATCTATCACAAATGAGGGACACTAAGACTCGTCTCGTTGGGGAAAATCTAGGAAGAGAAGGGGACATAGGCTGTGGTGAAAGTGGGCCTTTGTCTCATATTGTTGTTGTTCCCTAGTATTTGTCCCTTTAGGTTCCCTTTTTAGAACCCCTACTAGTTTATGCAGTAACATTTTTGGCACTTCTCTTGGGGACACGAGACATGTGTCTTGTTTCCCATACGACAATATTGACATATCATTCTTGGCGACTCCATTGGAAGAATGAAGCCCTAGTTCTTTATTAAACTTCAAAGCCAATGCTTTTAGGGTGAAGAAAGCATCTACCAAGGCACCTTTAGTTCACCATGGCGACTCCTACATAATTGATATGTGTAACTTAATAGGATGTCTTATTTTAATAATTTCCCCATTATCCCCTCACATGTTGACATCAATGAGTACTTATATGTTTAGAAAGGAAAGTGGGAAATCAATGAGAATCATTTTGATGGGGACCATATATATGATACTGATGATGATGATAACAATAGGTCCCTTGTCTTTTCTCATGATCCTAGGGATGTAGTTGACTCATGTGTAGCCCCTTTCCTCAAATCTCCTTCTAATGATGAGCCTTTACCCATTAGGAATATGAATTTGAGGAAAGGGAACATGTCAAATATGATACTTCATTGCCCCTGCCTCCTTTATCTCCTGATCATGACCCTATAATAATTATGAAGCATGACGATGTGAAGAATGATCGTGAGAGGGAGTTATTAAGATTGATCATTCATTCATCCATTTTATGCTTGCAGGAAAGGCTCCAAACTTCTAATTTGGTATCCTTCCCCTCATCCATGATTCCATTTTGCACCATATGGATATCATATTTTCTTGCCTCCCACCTGCATCATCCACATGATTATTTCTATGTTGGCTTTTGGATATATTTCATGAGTAATCATATGCATTGGGCGATAATTATTATATTAATCTAATGATATCTTGGTTGTATTAGCTGTATGATTACACTTAGTATTCAAGTGTGTAATATACATGTTAGGGTAGGATGCATGGAATGTTGACTTTGCATTAGAACTAACACCATATTACGTTGTCATGCTAGATTATATTGCATTTAGATTAAAATTGCATTTAGAACTACCTTTTATTTCTTGTTGATATTTATGGCCTAACAAAAGCATGGGAGATCAAAAGACGCCGTAAAAACATGCTACCATGGGTACTTAATATTTGATGTGCATAACAGGTCTACGACCCTAAGAGATTACTAGTGTTGTATGACCTCCCCATTCGAGTATGTTCATGCACTCTAGTGAGAGCTCGTGTCCAAGTTGGAGCTAGATGTTACCCACCACCAGTGGGTGACATGCATAGGGGAATTTTTCTCCTAGGTTTGTCTTCAGCCAATGACCAACAACCCCTTGAAGCCACCATCCTCCACCACCTGAGTTAGCCATTATGTGTCCTCGCCCATCTCTCATGATCGTATGTTTGAAGGTGGGCCTTCCAACCCCGACGGTATGGCCTTTCATTATGTAATTGGGTATTTTTGCTTACTTATCATGGACATTTTTGGATGTGGATTAGTGGGGGGAGTCGACGGAAATAAGGGGCTTGGATGTACTCTTGTCCCCTAGTCCCAAACTGGGTGGTTAGTCTTGTATCCTAAACCCATGGGATCTCCTCTATTGACTACTAGCTTTAGGAGTGGCACCGCATAGGCATTAGAGAACTTTTGAGGTCTAAAATGAGTCTCTTAAGAAAAATGTACAACCAAAATATACTTTATAAGAACCAATATGATTCAAGATGATGACATCAACCATGGCGGATGATTCACCATTTTTGGGGTAAAAAAGTAAAAATATTAAAATATAATAAAATAATAAAACTATTTTTTCAACTTATTTCCCTAAGGGGTTACTCAAGTTTCGAGCGGGAGTACTCATTGGAAGCAAAATTTAATTCCTCATCCAAAGAGTACCCATGTTGCATACTTTCGATGGTCCCCACTGCACGAAAAATGAGAAATACATGAAAAAATGTGATTGCAATAACGTTTTTCATGTATTTCTCATTTTTCGTGTAGCAGGGTCCATTGAAAGTATGCAACATGGGTACTCCTTGGATAAGGAATCAAATTATGCATCCAACGAGTTTCACTGCTCTAATTTTAGTAACCTCATAGGGAGATAAGTTGAAAATATGTGTTGAAAAAGTAGTTTTTTCTTTTTTCCCTCTAAAATTTGATGATGTAACCTAATCTTATTTTATTATTTCCACTATTATTTTATAATTTCCTTAGGAGACCCATTTTTGAACTCAAAGTTCCCCTACTGAAACCCCGATTTTGGCTATGTGGTTCTGCTTTCTGACACCACATATATCACTCCCCTCCACTCGTTATAATCCCTTTCCACATATTTCCCATCCAGGTCCACATATGTCCATTGGGTCCGCAAGGAGTTAGCTCCCCTCCGCTTGTCCACACTTTGGGTCGAGCCAGGAACGATGCCTTGGAGGTTGATGCAGCTAAAAAAGAAAGTTAAAAGCATAATTTGGCAACTTACAACAAAAAATGTACCATAAAATGCAAAAGACGGTTGGGACATAAAAATTAGTGCGTGAGCGAAAGCCAAACATGAGCTCTACCCCTTTATCATCATGGTCATCACCCTGGTTCCTAGGGCCCTTATATGAGCCCCCTACATCATTATGGAACTCATGATTGTCCCAACCCCTAGTGGGCAATGAAATACATAACCTTAAATGGGTATTCACTGCCATATCATATGCATCATGCTCTCATTCCCTGGAGCCATGAGAAATTAAAAGAAAGAAAAATCAAGAAAAGGAAGTGGGAGAGGTCCTTGCAAGTTAGACAAGAAGCCTAAGTGCCCCATTTTCAGAGCAGGTGGTATCCGAGCCTAAGTTTGGTTAACCCCACCTTTAAAGAAGGTTATATAAAAAATGCTTGATTGACAAGAGCAAAGAACCGGTCATCTGAAAGATCATATGACCGGTTCTTTGACAATGAAGGCATACAAAAGATGGACTAGACAACAAGCCCACAAAACATGCCTTTAAAACAAATGACCCTTCAAGTCAAGCATGTAGAAAAAGACCATTAGGACTCTTTTCAAAAGATGAAACATTTCATCACTATCTCCATCTTGGAGACCAAGTCAATATTACATGCATATTTACAACAAAGCAATCAACCTTCAAGTTAATTACACATACATGTTCAAATACAAGTAAAATGTCAACAACCCTGTGTTCATGCACATCATGCTTATGCATGAATTTCATCCTTCAACTTTCACTTAAGCACACTGTACTTTCGAATCTGAAATGAAATATAATGTTGCAGCAACAAAGTGAGTCTCCTACTCAACCTTTTTCCATTCACCATCTTGGTAGAAACCTGCAACTTGCATCTCATCAATAAATAAATGCAAATAGATGCATCAATAGACATGCAACCTTAATTGGAAAAGAACTCTAACCGTTTCTTACCAATCTAGTTCAAATGTTTTTCCTTTGTCTGCACATCAACATCAACATGTGAATCATCCTGAGACACATCATTCATGGAAACTTCCTTTCCATTTCTGCTATCTTCTCTTTCCACCTTCTTCAGCTTTTGTGGAAGCATTGTTGGATTCAGAGTCCAACACCTTTCAAAAATATGCCCTTGATTATGGAAATAAGTGCAACACATGTGCATCCTCTTGATAGCATGATTTGCCTTGTCCAATGGACCTTTGGCTCTTTGCTTCTTTTCCTTCAAAAGTTTCCTGTATGTGGCCATTCTCTTCCAACATCTAGAAACATGATGGTTATCCAAACCATAAAAGGAACATGCAATTCTTTTCCCATGCTTATGTGGAAATTTACCATGCTTTGCAAAATCAAAAGGAATGTGTTTAGAACTAGATCTATACTTGCCTTTTTCACCTTTATTGACTTCATGAGTAGGTGAAGCAAATGAAGAAGTGGCTCCCTTTGGAACACCATCAATCTCTTCAACGCTGTTAGAGTTTCCACAACTCTCTGGTTCAAGTGTGTTCTTCTGAACACCTGCATCTTGCAAGTGATGTTTCAAGCCATTGTATTCCTCCTGAATACAATCTTCACACTTCTGAGGTAGAGGACATGAAATGAAACTCCTTCTTGGGACTGTGTCAATGGCCTTCATGGCAGCTTTGGAACTCTCTCCATAACACTGTCCATAGCCAAGACCCAATACTGAGGCCTTTCCTCAACCATTATTGGTTCACAATACCTTGTGCATGCTTTCCCAAGCCCTTTCCTTCATAGCCCATCTTGGACATTAGCTTGGAACCTATGCCTCTATTATGTTTTTCAAAAGAACCAATATAAGCATTCTTAGAAGAATTTGAAGACAAAATGGAATGGTTTACCTCTTCTTCAAGCTCATACTTGACCAAGGCTTCTTTGGCAACAAAGAGCTGTGACTCCAACTCGTACATTCTTTTCAGGTTCATAATTGCAATATGAAGTTGCCTCTCCATTTCCTGCAGTCTGTTGGAAAGCAACTACTTCTCTTCCTTCATGGAATTCAGCTGCTCTCTAAGTATGCCGCTCTTCCTTCCATCCTCATACATTTCTCTCACCTTGTCCATCAGGATGAAAAAGTCTTACTTTAAGTCTCCATCATAGAGTCTTGTGATGAAGGAGGAATTTGAGGATACACTTGTAGAAGTTGTCATTACACCAATGAACAAAAGAACTTCAAACAAGATTACTAAAGAGCTTATTTATGCAACCTTTTGCAACAAACCTTTTGTGCTTTAAGGATTGCCTTGAGGTCCTTTGGGATAGAAGAATGCCTTCAACCCTTCTTCCTTCTTGTCCTTCCTGGACTGAGCTATCAATAGATTTCCCTTCACCTTTGCAAATTCAACAATAGTCAGTCTGCAAATAAGCATACAATCAATCCTTGACTGCCCAAACACCTTTCTGACAAGCAATCTTTGCTCTTGTCAATCAAGCATTTCTGATATAACCTTCTTTGAAGGTGGGGTTAACCAAACTTAGGCTCCGATACCACCTGATATAAAAATGGGGCACTTAGGCTTCTTGTCTAACTTGCAAGGACATCTCCCACTTCCAAAGCTTAAATATTCCCAAGTCTTATTGATTAACCAATGCAGAATTAAATGTGTGCTTGACAATATAGGTGTATGCTTATGTTTGTTTTAGAACTGTTTATGTGTTGTGAATTGATTTTCCTAAACTGATATAGAAATACATATAACATTAAATAATTGCAGTAGTAAAACAAACACATAAAACAACAATTTAATTAGGAGTTCACCCAAAACTCTTGGGCTACGTCTCTGTGAGCTCTAGTCAACTCAACTAGGCTCTCTGGGATTATGGAAAAGTCCTTTTTACAAGCTCTTGGCTCAATCCTCTGTTTTACACAGAAACAATGGGCTTAGACACCATTTTATCCTTGGGTCTTGAAGCTCTCGAATTTTTGGCTCTTGGCTCTGGCTCTGGCTCTTGGCTTTGGCTTTTGGCTCTAGCTCTTCGGCTCTGGCTTTGGTTTTCTGCCTCCTTTCAACTCTCTAGGATTTCACTTGACCTCCAAGTGACTCCAAAAGCTGCTCTGCGCATTCTCTTTTGCTCCCTCGGCGTCTTTTCGCTTAAGTCTGCTCTCAATTGAGCTCTCTCTGTTCTCTTGCGCCTTAGCTTCCTGCTTTGGCTTAGCTTTCTGCGCTCTTGTCTTTGCCTCCCTCTCTGTCTCTGTCATTCTGTGACTTTTAAGCCAATCGGCGCTGTCCGTTCGTTTCCCCTTCTAGGCTCTTTGGATCCGAGCCTCTGTCCGCCCAAATCCCCCTATGAGCGTTAGAAATCATTGCTAAATGCCTTCAGGGATGGTGGCCACCTGTTCTATAACGGAAGGAACTATCGGCGCTTGAAATCCCTAGAAACAGTCGTTCCCTGTTTACATAGAAAAACACTATAAAACATGGGAAAATTTTCCAATCTGTCGTTTATCGGGCCTGAAATATCATTAAATCCACCCTATATTCCAATGGGTCTGCCTTTGGTTGCTATCGCGCTTTCCACCGTTGATCTACGGGATCTCTGATCCAACGATCATCATGCATTTTCGGGTGGCTTAGACGTATGGAGATTACCCGCCTGAAAAGGCAGTTTCCCTGTTCCTCCACCAAGCCACCCATCGTTCATTGTGTGGGATTGGGTGGAGCTAGCCCAAAACCATTTACCGCTTGAGGCCCGCCCGAAACCCGCCTTTACGGAACTCAATTTATTTGCAATCGGGCTTAGAATTCCCCTTCGGGTCCATTTTATCGCCTTCGGGTGTTTTCCTTTGTACTTCGGGTTTTACACCGAAAAACATTAATACACAGAAAATACGAATTTTTGGATTTCAATTTTTATACAATCAGGATTTGAAATCTCATCGGGTCCGACCTTTTTATTGGCATTGGGGGTCGTTGATCGCCGATCACCGATTTTGGCGCTCACAATATCGCTCGGCTCGGGGTCCCTCCTTAAGTCCCATGCCATCGCCGATCTGCCAATTTTGGCGATCGCGATGTCGCTCAGCCCAAGGTTCTGTGCATTGCCGATGCTGATTCGTTGATCTGATCATTGACGATCGACGTATTGCATGATCACAATTGCCAGATCCAAGGTCCCGATATCGCATATGCGTCTGCCTTCGATTTGATACACCGGGTTGGCGGATCAGGGTTTCTTCCGCCTCCGCTTAAGTTCGGTCTTTTGCCTTTTCCCGATGTGATTTCCCTTTATAAGGGTTTTTTTGACAATTTTAGGGGATTTTGCCTCTTTTTCCAAAGAAATAGGGGATCTTCTTTCTGCGATAACTTCTGCATCCTAAGTCCATTTTAGCCTATTCAAGTTGCAGTAGATTCAGAAGGAAAAGATCTCTGCAACGGGGCTATTTCCAGGAACTTCCTTGGACTTTCATTTTCCTCTGTGGGGAACACTTAGACTTCGGAGTCTATCCAAAATCCGTTTTGGATCATATAGACAACATAGGAAATGATTCTAGTTCATCAGACTCAGGATAGGCACAACAAGCAAAGAAACATAAAGTGAATCGTAATCTTGACACTACACTTGGTATGCTCATGCCAGATGTTCCCTCACATAGTATTGCCTCACCAGCCTCTTACATTTTTGGAAAGGAATCATAAGTCTACTTGTTTAGATCAAGGCCTTTGTTGTAGTTGAAACTACTTTTGGTTTGTAAAACCTATTATTTTTCTATTTCATGCTGGTGCTATTTTTTGTTGATGGTTGGTTGGCATAGACAAAGCAGTGGATCATGTCATCCCATCCTATGTTGCAAGAAACATATAATACAAGACCATACCAACCTTGAAACATGTTTTTAGCTGCACAAGTGCATCCCACATGTTGGAAACACGTTTCATTGGCCGAAAATAGATTTCTCAGGCCATGCCAACGATTGTACGACATAGTTCCAACACTAAATCAGTGATTTTGACTTGGTTTTTAACTATGTTTGACCACAAATTTTTGTAGTTGAAAGTTCAACTTACCAGTCCCCGAGACCTCATACCTAAGCTGACCTTTGGGAAGTCCCTGTTATGGACTCTAGCCTTATATTAAAAATATTTAAGAACATAAGATTTTGAACAATAAATTCTTCATTTATTACTTCTCTCAAGTATATCCAACAAAACGAAACAAAGTATTGTTACAAATAGGAAGTAAATACAAATTTAAACCCACAAGACATGCAAAGGAGTGTTGTAGAGAATTTTAGATTAACTCGTTGCGTGCCTATTTAGGAATAATCAGAAAATCTATTTTCATCTTCGCAGAAGGGAACCCATTGGAAATTAACTTTTTCAACCATATCCAACAAAACAAAAGGGAGTGTTGTTAGAAACACAAAATAAATAGGAAATTAAACCCAAAAAAGACATCGAATGAGTATTACTCCATAGGAAATGTAAAGGAGTATTGCAGATAATTTCTATATGAACAACTTACATGGAGATTAAGTACTAATCTGAAAAATTATTTTCGGCTCAATAGAAGGAAACCTAATTGAAAATATAACTTGTTTCCAGAGAAGCAATAAATAAAATAGAATAAAAGTTGTCTGTGAGGACAACTCACTTACAAGGGGAAAATCCAGTGGAGAGCGCTTTGTCATTTCCTCTTCATCAGGTGCCATACGAACAACCAACCTTCTCCTAGAAGTAAGACCTCTACTATTTTGTAATCTCATCAAAGGTGCTACAGGTGCTACTGAACATGTAGGACAACCAGTACATTAAGGTTTGCGAGGACATGGGGAGGGGTAGAGGGAGAACAAGAGTGAAGAAGCCATGGCTATGGCTAGGAAAAGGAGAAATTTTGACACTAATCTTCTACCCTTGCAACCATATCTCTTCTAACTTTGGCTTATTGCATTTAATCAATTTAGTTTTTATTGATATAATTTCAAAATTTAAATGTGGAGTTATACAAGTGTTTAACAAAATAAAGTTACTTAGTGGTTTATAAGATGGTAAATTTTGAATTCTAATTAAAAAATAAAGGGTCATAGTTTATTATTGAAGAATTCGTGGTTTGTGTTTAAGTAATATTGACAAGAAAGTTAATGTTGTGTACTAATATTATTGATATTATTGAATTAGGCTGAGATATCTTTAAGTAGTATTTAGGTT
Organism: Pinus taeda; assembly: GCA_000404065.3. Taxonomy (NCBI): domain Eukaryota; kingdom Viridiplantae; phylum Streptophyta; class Pinopsida; order Pinales; family Pinaceae; genus Pinus; species Pinus taeda. The sequence continues at coordinate 36,464 of APFE030264130.1, forward strand.
TGGTGTATATGAGATTAATATTATTTTTCACAAAAATGTCAATGTCTTGTTACGCTTTAAGGTGTTCCCTTTGGGAAGAACTCCCCTAGATGCCACTTTTCACCACTCTGTAGTGTCAAATCCATTATTAGATGATTGAACAATTCTCTACCCTCATATTAATACAATTTCAACTGAATGAATACAGTTTCAAATATTCACGATCGAATTCTCAAATGCCCACTTTGGCTGTTGTGAAGCCTACAACCATGGAATAGTATTTTCATGTTCTATAACCATTTTTTTTTATATTTTATATATTAATATATATATATATAATATATATATATAATTATATATATATAATATATATATATATATATATTATAATTAATTAATTAATTAATTTTATTTTATTTTATTTTTTCTTCAGATTGAACGATGGTTTTTAATGGATCCGAGTTCATGATCAACAGTTGTTGCTGTTTATGTGATGTTGTAAGCTTCCATTTCATTCCATTCTGCAGGGGCTATAGTCTCTTGGCAAGGGGGATAGATTTGCCTCTAAGTGAATTTGTCCTTTGTTCTGACATGATTTCATAATGAGAGTAAGGGTACTTCCATGTCACAAAGTTGGAGCTCCTCTGATGTATGTGAGTTGAAGATTGTATGTCTTCTGTATTAGGTGAGTTAATGGTTTGAGCAAACTGGTAGCAACTGAGTGTGATGGGCTAGGGAAAAAAATGTATAATATTTGGCTTTCCCTTAATTTTGAGTGTGTTTGTAAAAATTAATTTCTTGAAAGTTGTAAAAAAACCCTGCATTTAATTTCTTAGGCAGGGGAGGTTCTTGAACATGAAAATCATTTTCTTCTCTTGAATGTCTTTCATATCTACTTCTAAAGGGTTTGAACATGAAACTCGTATTGCTGTGACAATTTCTCTGCATCGTTAGTCACTTTCCATCTCCATTTAATGTAGGTAGACTTATGAGTTGGACCATAAGTCATTTATTTATTCATTCATTTTTAGTAATTGACATTAATTAGGAGTGTAGATATAGTAGTGTGAATTAATGAAAGAAGAGAATAAAAAATAGCAACAAGCTTTGAGGACGAAGAAGGGAACGGGGATTTGGACGGATGAAAATGAACATGCATTGGTTTCAAATCTGATAGTCGGGCATCAACGACATTGTTTGGAATATTTTCTGCATTTTCGATTCCATGCTCCTCATCCTATTGCTATCCTTTTACTTCATTTGTTGTGGTTGTAATATGTTCCCAACCCCAACAATTCGATCGGATTTCATAGGAAATTTTCTTTGTACTTAGATGGTCTATTTGTTTGTTCTGAAAGATTCATACCTTGGACCTATAGGAATGGGGAACAGTTTATGGTAGGGCATGCCATGGTCAGATGGGTGGGGTGAAAGAGATAAATAGCCATTTCCAAGTCCAAGAAGAAGAAGACTTCCAAGGGAGGCAAAGTTATAAGTCCTTGATATGCATATCCAAAGAAGATTATCAAGAAACAATTGTTGAATATGAATTGGAAAAAATAAGAGATGATATTCAATAAAATTTTATTTCTTCTCTCATTTATCAAGACTCTTCTTTGTTTTGCATATTCATCTATTCATCATCACATGTTGTGAGGGCATGGGTAATAATATGTTTTTCTCCCACTTCCCAATTCTTTTCTCTACACAACTGCAACTTGTTTCTTAATTTATATGGCCGGAATTATATGAATGTGTGTTAATTTTTTCCCTTTGGTTCTACATATATTGAGACATGGCATTTTATTCATTGGGTACTACATATATTGTGCAATTTATTTTTAAAATATTGGTTGCTACTTATTTTAGGTTTAATTAACATCTCAACTTAAGAGTCCTGACTACCCTCTCTGGGTTTCTTGACAGCCTGCTTTGCCCAAGTACAATGTTTAATTTATTCTGGGGATTATTATTGTACTTACAGTTAAGTAGATAAGAGGCATAGTGTCAGGTTGCATGGTGTTCTTTAATTAATAGAATGGTTAGATGTAACCTCCACCTTGGTTTATAAACCATCATTTTCATTAAATACCCTAGAAGAGTCTGCAACAACCTCCAATGTTCCCTCATTTTCATTTATAAATAAGAAAAGTCTGCAACAACCTACTAAGATTCAAACTTTTGGTCACTGGAAAATCAAATGTAACTATACATGAATCATAGCTACACATGAGCTTCCCCTGTGTCTACGAGACCTTCATTTTCATTAGATATTCCAAGATTAATATAGTACATATTTATCAACATTTTTGGAATGAATTGCAAGTGCCATTTTCATTATAAATTTAAACAATGGTATAGATAAGGTTCGTTCCAGTGTAGATTTAAATGTCACATTAAATTACTGTACACTTAACCCATAATTCCAATGAAATTGTAAGAAAAAGCTATACAAACTCAAGTATATAACACTATTCGGAGGCCAAGCAAAGTAACTGTAAATAAGTGGGTAACTATTATAATGTTGAACTAGTGTAAATAAGTGTGTAACTATTATAATGTTGAACTTTAATGCCTGACATTAAACTATTCATTTTGGGGAATCTTTCATTTTCATAGCAACTTCGTCTCAGGTTATTCAACATTGAGAACTTTTTAAGTAGGTTCCTATTTACTTGAATTTACTTTTTTTGCTCTCTTAGATGCTACCATCTTTTTGTCTCATGGTGGCCTCATGGGAACCTCATCTCAAGAAGTTAGGAAAGAGGAGGGAGATTAAGGGGAAGAAGCCCTTGTTCTCTTGCTTACAAAGTTTTTAAGATTTTAAGTTGTATTTTATTTGTGCTTTAGGCATTGTCTTCACATGTATTATATTATGAAATTTTCTTCTATGGTTGAATATGGTTAGATCTAACCGTATAGATTTTAGACTAAAATAAAATTTAGATTTCCAACTGTTAATAAGATCATGTGTCCATAATTATGTGATGTTTTCTATATGATTGAATTTGATAGTTGTTTATGCTCTTTTTCAACTATGCTCCTTTTTGAAATATTTCATTTTCAAACATGATTCATTCAGATAGGACACTTAGTCCATTTGACATAGTTGTGTCATTTTTTTTAGTTATCACATTTTTCATCGATCAGTTATTTGACACACAGTTATGTACTTAGCATCACATTTCTATTAATTCTACATAGCGCCATTTGGTGTCGATAACATGGTTATAGTTCTTCTAAATCCTGGTTTACTCAGGTTTGAATGTGCTTCACATTACACAAAAAATAATGCCCCCACGTTGACATAACAAGCTAGGTATGTATTTATACTATTATGTTATTTTCAATAAATTCTTACCAGTGGATATGGAATGAGGGAAATAGTTGTGAGATAATTGAAAGATATCTGGATCTTTCCAGTGTTCATGGCATTCACTATGGATCTTTTTTATTTTATTTATTTTTATTTTTATTTTATTATTTTATTATTTTTTATTTATTATTTTATTTTATGGAAAAGTCACAAGGCTACAGAGGCCTTATTTCCCACTACTCTTGCACTGGCTACAATTCGTGATCTCTCTTATGTCGAAGGCTTTGCTAATAGTTTTGAGGAGTCTTCAGTCAAAAAATGGTTCATATGCCAATGTCAGTAAGGTGAAGGCAATGTGGTATTATATCAGTAATCAAAACTTTGATTTACCACTACCATTTGTGCTGCATATAGATGACCTCCATCATTATTGCTCTCATTTTCCAGGAAAAACTGAAGAAGACTTTGCAAAAGAGTTAGTAGATAACTTGTATAAGCCCATATTGAAAGAAGGCTTATAAACAATTCCTACATTCATTATAGAACATGTCAAGGGTGTTGGAGTCATTCCTGAATGAAAATATTAGAGACATACTAGCACTCATGTATACCAATACTAGAAACAACTATGATCATAAAAAAAGACTTAAAAAAATAGATATACATTGTTTCTAAGGGCTTCAATAAGTTTTCTTAGTAGCATGAGCTCTCACTCTGGTTGTGTTTCATTTGTAAATACACTTCTTGATATTCTACTATAGACATGGCTTTCTCATGTATCAGAAGGGAATGATTGTGAGGTGTCACCTCGTCCTCACATTTAATTGAAGCATATGTACTAATGTCCTCAATTTTGAGTGCTAAGCCTATATAGAAGGTTGGAGAATTTGATCACATGATCAATGCCGATTCTTTGAAGTGCTAATTAAAATAACCTATGCTATCAGATCTAAAGGTCTGGTTACATTGGGATCATGCTTTTCCTCCTATGCTTGGTCAAATTATGAACTAGCTAGAAGGGACTAGTAATGATTTGCCTCATTTTGTGTTAAGAAGTGGAAAAATGGAATACTTATTTGTAGCTATAGTGAAGGGCCCCACAAATAAAATGACAATCTAGCTTGTTTCTATCATGTCTCTTTATGGTAGCACTCATCATGCTCCTATATAAGTCACTTGTAGAGTGATAGATATATTGGTATAGAAGTCACTTGTCGAGTGATAGATATATTGGTAGATAATTGTGTAAACTATTTTGATGGTATAACTTTCCACTAGAATTAATCTTGGAATGATGCTTTAGTATTTGTCGGCTATGGTTTCTTCTTTATTCCCACTACGTACATACTTTAGTATTTGTCGGCTATGGTTTCTTCTTTATTCCCACTACGTACATACTCCACATATTTAAAACCTTCATTAGGCAATTTCATTGTATTTGTTCCTTTGCCTTCGACCATGTGTTCCTTCTTATCTCTTGAAGTAATTGTCTCTTGATGACATTTATTTTCATTCAATTGGGAAAACCACTCATTTTTTTTGGTGTCATGTGGTCTATTTAATATCTCCTTAAGGATATGTTTGGTCAATAGTGAAGTAATAAAGAGTTTAAGATCTCTCTTCTCTTCACACTTTGCATTAGAAAATTCATGCTTCATTTCTACAATCCTTCTCACGATGACCATTTTTTCCATAAATAGCATTTGCATTTGATATCTGTGCTGAAGTTTCCTCTTCTTCATGCTTTGATGTTGTGATCTCTTTGGCTTCGTGTCTTTTCTCTTTCTTGATATTTCTCTGTCTTTCAACGATTTTCAAAGAAGCATAAATTAATGTTATATATTATGGAATTATGGAGTTTCATTTGCAACATTTGGTGCAATTTCTAGTTTAAGTACTCTACTCATATAATGTGAATAGTAAACAAATGTAATATGCAATGCTGTTTCTTAGTACTTATCTCTTATGAAAAAAGTAATTGATAATTTTAAATTATACATAGATAGATAGATAGATAGATAGATAGATAGATAGATAGATAGATACATACATACATACATACATACATACATACATATATATATATATACATATATATATCTATTAAAGAAACAATTAACTTTGTATTAATCAAACTGGAATCTGGCTAGTGCCATTACATTCAAAAGCATCAATCCTTGCATAGTCCTCCAAAATTGCTCTTACCATTATCTTTTGATATTTAGAGATATGCTTTCTAAATTAACCACAACATTTTTCTTATATCTGCTCCAAAAACCCCATTGATCTTAACAAAACTACACACCATAATAAAACTTAAGCATTGAAAGAAAACTACCTAGAGCCCTCCTCCTGAGTCCAATTGTATTCCTCCATTCCTGCATTATTTTCTTCCACTTGTTGGAGTGATTTTTTTGTCACGTTCTATCCCCATTCCCGCTGTAGCACCATCTATTCATCAAGCAAGGGAGGGAGTGCACGATCGCCTCCGGCTGACTCTGTTTTCTATTCAACAGGCTCACTGAGACCAAAGGCCTCCATCAAGACATTGATGACAAACCACTCCACCTTGAATTATGAGTTATCCACTTTAACATCTTTTTTTAAACTCCCAAGCTGGTTTGTGACCAAAGAAAAGTGGGGACGAGATTCAGAGATAATTTTCTCCCCAGTTTTGGTAATTATCTCCTCAAATTCCTCTTTTAATGCATGCACCTGCTCATGATCTGAAGGATTATCGATGCCATTCCTTGAAGCGGAAGCCATGCCTTCGGCTCAATCAAATCGAATGGAGAGCCACTATGTTTGTAACATGCTAAGATAGCCCTTTATATCCAAATTTGGCTCCATATTGGTGGTAGGATGAGTCCATTCACATTTACTACTACCCTCCTTCCACTACTTTGAGAATAACCGTAATTGCATTATTGCTTCTGCTGGCTTGATATCACACACGGATGTGAGGGACCGATCCTCCTCTAACATGGTATGAGTGGATCTTGTTCTTTTGGCTGCCTTTAAAACTTGGTCGAAACCACTCCACCTGTTCGTATACCCATCTAGACACTTCATGTTATCCCACATGTTAACTCGATTAATGGGTTTGAACAACCTGGTGGAACGATTGTCGAAGCTCCTTAGTGCATGGAAGCTATTATTGAAATTATGCTGTCTGTCAAAAACATATTCTGCCTTAATGAAATTCATTTGGATCAAAGTCCTTAGGATATATGGAATCATGGGATATGACATATTGATGATTTTCTTTGCCCTTCCATCAAATTTCCTTGAGCCAAATTGACCCCTATATTAGCTTGGTTATCTACCAATTGATTGTTTTCTCATTTAATATGGTAGAAGTTAATATCTTCAAATTTATACATAAGGAGTTGTATTCTTTGATACATTGGCGTATATTTGTTTTCCTCACAATTCTTCAATTTGTATCATTTTTGGATAGTGATGAGAGAGTCTCCAAATACACTTAAATGGTTGATTCCGCCAACCACTACAATCCTTATCCCTTGTTAAAGTCCTAATACTTCAACCTGGTTGTTTGAAGCAATGCCCAAACCCCATTTGAACTTTCTCTCAATTACTCCATCGGGGGGGAGGAGAACCCCTCCTGCTCCTGCCTCCCCAAATATATATATATATATATAACTAATATTAAAAAATGTTATAAAATAATAAAAAATATGCATAAAATATTTTGATTTTAAAATGAGTTGTGATTTTTCAGAAAGTGGTATTGATAAGCCATGGTATATTGTAACAAAGCCTATTTACAAGTTAATATACATGGATAAATGCGGGTAAATATCCATGGTTAAGAATCTTGTTATATTTTAAGTATTAAGTTTTAATTTAAAATATGTT